>AP028923.1:5693271-5873271 GCA_036186465.1 Nesidiocoris tenuis
GTTTACTCTTGGGACTCTAGATTTCACGTAAAAACTGTTTTTCACCCATTTTGATTTTCACCTGTTTTTCATTTTCAGAGCCTGGAAAACAAGTTTTGAAAAAAATAAATCTTTTTCCACGCTACCATATAATGCAGAGGTGACTCAACGAATGTTGATATCAATAATTGATACCTTTATTTTCTCATAAAATTATTTTATTGTGCAACAGGAATTCCAGTTCTTCGCAAGAGAACTTCTCATTACCTAACTTTGTCTATAATGCATTTTTCGGATTCATGTTAACTCAGTATGCGCAATGTTCTGCAATGTCCTTTTTTATGCCGATCTGCATGAAATCTAGCGATTGCGAAGCGTTGACCGGGCACATGGTTCAGTGCCTCCTCCCTCTACGAGTAGGTGAGTTACCTCCTAGAGGGGTTTTTTCGCCTCAGAAACCAGTATGGGCAGTGGCGTACAACCAACAAGTCAAAAGTCAACATGATGGTGAGTTTATGAATTACTAAAAAAAATATTCAACCCCTCGAAAAAAAATTTCAAAAAGTTTAATAAATTCAAGAGTTTCATTAAACACCAGGCTGAACAATGAAAAATTTCTGAAATAATCTGGGCGATTGATCCGCTAAATAAACCAATGTCGTTCAAGGTAAAAAAATTCTAAACGAATGCAAGTACGAAAAAACAAAGGTTTATAATTTGCTTTCCTGCGTTTGATTCGCTGCCCGTCTGCTATTACGGTTATTTTCAAACATCCTTCTATTTTTAGTACCAGTCAGTTTTTGATTAAATTTTTCGTCGATAAATCGCTCATGCTGATATCTAATTGACGAGGTAGTCGTAGCAAATAACTCTATAATTAAGAAATTCCTCGGGTCGATATCTACCTGTGTTAAACACGCATTCAGATCTGATTGGATTGCTCTTTTTTTGCGCCTAGTCTCGAGAATCACCGTCTCAAGGCTGCAATTTTCTTTTTTTTTTTACTAAACTGGCATCTAACGCCACTTTTGGCGCCACGATTAACAAAGTTATTGGAAGCGTCGTGTATAGATGCGTACTTTTTTATTATTATTTTTTAAATCGTAATTGAACCTACGTGACTATTTTTAAATCTAAATCGCCCCTTTTGAGTACCCTTCTTCTGGATTAGTAAAAAGGTACAGCTCGTTGATAAATAACAATAACCAAAACCCTTCCTAGAATGTTTCGATTTAAATAAATTGCAAAAACTAAACTCCGATCAGCATGATTATTATACAAGGTACTGGCGGGAAATAAAGTTCAAATCAGGCAAAAGCAGCCGGCTCGTTGGAAATTTTTCTCCCCCCCCACCCCCACCCTATCCGAAATCCTCTTAGCCGTTTAATAGGAAAAGTCTGGGAATACTAACGATTTGCAATAACCCATTTCCTCGTCGACGAGCGGCTTCTGTGACCCGAGAGATGAATAATGGAAAAGGAGAAGCGAATCAGAAACATCGGATGGCTCGAGGACGAGCTTAGGGGATGTCAGGTTGTGTATCGTGTCGAGTGTCCGACGAGGATGGAAGACTCGTATCAGGGGATGGGAAAAAGGAGAAGCGAAAGGAGAAATGTACGTTGCCTGGTTGTATAAAAACTGAGGCTATTGCTCTGAATATTTATCGTGCCCCGACCAATGACATTCGGTGATGATCATAACCGAGCATCATGGGAGATCATGATCGAAGTCGCATGATGTGGATGATTGCTGAACGATTATTATAGCATTGGCGTTGCAATGTTTACAAAAGTAATCTTGCCCAAATATTACTATCCATATCAAGCAGCGGGACTAATTAATTGGTGAACACGATAAGCAAAAAAAGAAAAAATTGTTTGTTGTACAGGTACCAAAAACAAAGGTACCAAAATACCCATCGCATTTAAAAATCCAAAATTTTCTATTAAAACAAGGGCCAAACCGCTGGTCCAATTTTCGCAATTCGTGAAAAAGATATACCTTTATCCCCAACTTTTTTTATCTGCTTGAAACTGGAAAAATTTTGAAAACCTTTTTCGAAACGTATCAATTTCTATTTTCAGGTAGGTATATTATACGGAAGTTTCTTCTGAATTTTTTTCGAACGAATATTTCCGAAAATTCAAAATCCGATGAATAGCGCCGGCGTAATTGTGTTTTAGGGTAATTTAGGATCAGGCGCCATTGGCGCGAGTGGCGCCATTTATGTAGAAGCGCTGCTTGGGCGGTTGAGCCATGGGAAGCGAGCGGCGCCATTTATGTAGAGGCGCTGCTTGGGCGGTTGAGCCATGGGAAGCGAGCGGCGTTGACGGTTTCTGGGGCGGCGTTGCCGGATTCAGGGGCGGCGTTGCCGGATTCAGGGGCGGCGTTGCCAAACCTTTAGTTGCGGCGTTGCCATCAGATTTTTCTCACTCTGACGAAGCGATTCTAGGGCGCGGAGAATAGGTGATATTTTCCGTATCACTGCAGATTTTCTGGCATCTTTTTTACGTTTTAGTTTTTTATAAATACACCTACTCTTTTTTGAAGTCAGTTTAGGTTGATTATTTTTTAAATTGGTTGTCTTATGTTGTTCTTGATTGTTCAGCTTTTTTGAGGTTATTTTTAGTTTATTTGATTATTTTCCGTTAAAAAACAAACCTGAAAACGGTGTGTGTAAAATCGAAATTTATCGTGCGTAAAAAATGAGTAGGTAAATAATTTTGAAGGTAATTTTCACACGAGAAAGTGCATCTTCACGGTATCGAAATTATTGTTGACGCATTATTTTTACAGTCCGGGTTTTGGCAGTGCGCTGCCGGGGCGGATGATTCACACAATCGAAATACTCGTATTGCGCCACGATAAAAAACCAGCGAGACGAAACAACCGCAGGAAATATTATTCCAGAAACGTATTTACATATATCTACGCATAATTATTTAGGACTGTTCTGCTGAATTGGTGCGTTATGAATATGCACGACATTATTATGAATAAATATGGTGATTCTCCTTTTCGGGTGCAAATGCAGAGAACTCAAGATGATGTTTTAGGAGCTGAGGGTCTTCGGACGGTAGCTGAAAAAAAAATCGAAAACCGACTCCTCGTTTGCATTTATTGCATTTTGGCTCTCAGACCTACCTATCTACGTTTTTCGGGAAATAGTAAAATTTTCCGCGAAACTGCAATTCTTTAAATGTCAGTTTACTTTATTCGTACAACCAAGTCAACAACCACTTCCCTTTGCCAAGGCACTTCCTATATCCGCCTTCCCCTCTTAGCCTGTTTATTATTTCTAGAATTAGATATTGCACCACGTTTTGTGCTGTGTGGAAAGGGGGGGATCGTTTTCCTATTCCCCGTTTCGTGTGACGTCACATTCTATTTTTCGCCGACTCCCCCCCCCCACCGGTAGCGACCTCATCACGTTTTTAGAAAAGGTCCAACCCAGTCAGTTGTTCGTGCGCGATACTTTGCTTACAGTTTATGAGAGGTAAGTGCATACATTTATTATTTGTCCGTTATTTCGTTTGAAATTGTTGTAAGTTGCACCCACAATAGCTTTTGAATGACTTTCAAGTTCAATTTTTTCAGAATAACAAGCTTTCAATATGACACGTGGTGGGAAATGTAAAATTTGTGTCCTACCGCAAACAACACCACCTACAGTACATTAATACAATTGTAAAATAATACAATAATCTGCCCCTCCGTTTAAATTTACATTTTGCCCAAAGAGCCTCGTTTTACTTTGCCTGTTGCTTGTTTTGCAGTATTTGGAAAACAAAAATAGGAATGGAACCTAACGAATTAAACATAGGCTTACAATTGTTATATATCGACACTGTATTTCATTCTTTTTATTTGATAACTAGCTGTACCCGCCCGGCGTAGCCCGTGCAAAAAAATTAGAAAATGCAGATAAGTGAATAGCGCAGGAATCTCTCTCTCTTCCCGCCCGTGTCCCCGTGTTGTCACTTTTTTCACTTAATTCACTTTTTCCACGTTTAAAACTAACTTTTTTTACTTTTTTAAAACTTAAAAACTCACTTTTTTAAAATTCACTTTTTTCACTTTTTTAAAATTTAAAAAAAAAATTTGTTTTTTTTCAAAAATCAAAAATTGGGCTTCGAGGTCTTGTTGCAAGCCCCTTTGTGCTTCCGTGTAAAAAATTCCAGGTCCCTGCGTGCGATAGATTTGGCTGGAGAGTTCGGTCAAACAAACAAACAAACAAACAAACAAACAAACACTTGCTTTTATTATTATAGATAATTTTTTTGTGGTAGGTAATAAATTCACCTGGGTGTGAGTAGAGGGTGTTTTAATCATAATTCATTATTTCTTCTTTCAGATCAGGTATTGTAAAAAACGTTACATAAAAATCAAACTCAATGTTTAAAAATTAATTTCTTTTTTCAAATTAAAATTGGAAAAATGAATACGTTTTTTTTAAATGCTAAAGGGGATAGCATAATATGCTAAGTTAGGTAATTAATGTTAAGTTATGATTAAATGATGAAAATTAAACTCACACCCAGGGAAATCTATTACCACAAAAAATTACTATCAAATAAAAAGAATGAAATACAGCGAAGATAAATGACAATTGTAAGCCTATATACAATAAAATATTATTTTATCATATTCCTGTTCTTGAACATTTTTTGGTAATTTTTAAACCACATTTCACTTTGGAACTTCCCCTATTTTCTTTATTGGAAGTTTTTTTTTACAAAATATAAACACGAGCAGATATAAACCTGTGATATAAAAGCAACTCATATTCAGGTGATCAACTACAGTCCCCCAGTGAAACGTTCGGCTTTTATGGGGGTTCGGCTCGAATGTTCGGCTCGTACCTTCCACTTTATGGTTGGTAATTCCTGAAGTGAACACTTGAGGTCCTAGTTGACAGGATCAAAGTGAAACTCCTCCGCTGAAACGGCTTTCATGTTTACTACCCCGGCTGAAAGTCCCCGTTTCTTATACGGAGGAATAGGAAAGATGTGCCCTGGAGGAGAAGGGATCGATTGATGTTGAATTAAACATTCTTCGCATATAAAAAACATCTGGAAGGTTTTTTTTTTAACGATCATAGTTAGTTTTTTAATTAATTTAATCAGCATAGCAGATAATACAATTAAACCAGTGGTGCGTAGATAACACACAATACTTCCATATTTTGAAACGTAAAATTGTGACACAATTTGATCATATTTTGACTGCTTTTGAAAGTGTTTAGGTCAAAAATATCAAAAAATTCAGTATTAAAATTTCAAAATTCGCCCAAAATGAAAAAACGCCACATTTTCGGAATGTAAAAAATATCCACATATTCTGCAAGGTAAAACGAAGATTTTGAGACCAAGAACGCTCAAATCGGTTCATTTTTGCGGCCGGAAAAAAATAAAATAGAAAGCACTAAAAATGCAAATATCTCGGAAGTACTGTGCGTTATCCAAATTCCGATTAAACAGGGTGTTAGGTCTTGCCGAGACTAACATTTCAGCCCAAGAAAATTGAAAAAAGGTTGAGAAATGAGGGAGTTATGGCCATTTTTGTAAATGACCACAGACGGACAGACGGACAGACGGACAGACGGACACACGGACACACGGACACACGGACACACGGACACACAGACACTTGTTCAGGAAGTGATTCTGAGTAAATGTGTATAAGAAAAAGTTTTTTCTGAAGCTCCGTTCCGATTCTCGATTTTAGGACGATCACAATACTTCCATTTACTCTGTAAATATGGAAGTAAAAATTCCAAAAAGTTGATAACGGTGTTTGGGACGATATTCGAATCATACTCAAATTGATGAGCGTTTCAAGGCATATCGTATAAAATCAGCAGTCTCTTTGAAGAAACGGAAATCGATTCCAGTCAAAACCAATTGGAGCTGGTGATATTCACCTTTTTGGCCTAAACACATGTTACAAAAAAATTAATGAATTCATTATAAAATATATAATAAATTCATTATAATAATGAATTAATAAAAAATTTAATGAATTCATTATATATTATAATATATTATAATGAATTATAATGAATTATTATAATGAATTTATTATAATATAATTAATGAATTCATTATAAAATATATAATAAATTCATTATAATAATAATTATAATATATAATAATATATTTTATAATGAATTCATTAATTATATTATAATAAATTCATTATAATAATGAATTATAATGTTATATTATTGTTATATTATGAATTCATTATAATAATATTATATAATGAATTCATTATATAATATATAATAATCATTATATAATATATGATTTATATTATAAATCATCACCAATATAGTCTCTTCTTGCATTAGTCTTCTTGGTTCTCCAAAAAAGTTAGTGTTTGATCCATGACTTATGGCTTTGAAACCTCTGAAATATTTAATGAACATGATCATACAGAACGTCAAATAAAGCAAGGCTGTACAAAAATCAATTATGCAATAATGTATCATTTTGACAGTGTTAGGTAGTGGACTATTATTTTTTACTTCGACGTAGAAGTCAACTAGAGAACCCTCAATGGCTAAATTTGTATTTTAGGAATTAGAACGCCTCAACAGCTTTTCACCTTGATTATCTGGGCCCTTTTGATTCTATCTGATCCCAAAGTTGATCGAGAAAATACAGCATGCAATTCAAAAATAAACGTCCTACATCTGGCAGCTCAAACAGTCGCTCGCCGTTCGGTTCACTCCCCTGTTTCCGCCTTTGCACATACCAATAAAAGACAACTATAGGTACCAATATTTTACCCATTTATGTTGTGAAAAATATTAAATTAAAACCGAAAAATATAAAAAAATAATATAGAATATAAAATAAAAATATAATAAAATAATATAAAATAATAATATAATTACAAAAAAAAATTTTAATTGTTTAAACTAATGAACAACAAATGCACCCCATCAAACAAAATACTAACAACATAAAATCGGATTGATCGTGGGCAGTAAGCCATCTGGGAAAGTTTTATCATGAATTATTGAAAATATGGCTATAGGGGTGAAGGCACCAGTTTCAGACACTGGTCCAGTATCAGACACTTTCAACTTAAAAGCCAGATAATAAGAGTTCTCGACGGGTTTCAACCCTTTTTCAAGTGTCACTGGATGCATACAGATCTATTTAGCGGGTTCCAGTGAAATTACGAGCTCAGAGAAGGTTATGGGCAGCTTGGTGGCGGTTCTTGCTGGACGCTTCCACATCAGGCTCTCATCAGGCAAGAATGCTAGGCAGCATGGCTAAGAGGTGGGCAACTTTCTCATGACATATTTACCCTATTTTTCCCATCCCGTTCACCATTTTCGGTTTTATCATTCATGTCAGTGCCCTACATTGGTAGATTGCGACTTTTTGCTCGGAATAACAAAATTATGACCGATTTCCGAGGGTGTCTGATACTGGTTTTCAATTGGGGCCAGTTTTAGAATCAGACAGGGGGTGTCTGATACTGGTCATAGCCATCCCAATCACAGAACCTAGTATCAGACAGGAGTGTCTGATACTGGTACTGAATGATGTCTGATACTCGTCTTTGGATTAATTCAATGATTTTTCACTAAATCAGAACTGAATTCGTGAATTCTCTTGGCCCGTTATTTTAAGGTCTCATTGTTTGGGATTTATTTATTGTAATATGAAGCTTCTAGCTATAGCTTCTATTACTAGCCATTACTGGAATTAATTCCCGAACAAGTGTAATACCGATATAATATACATAATATATTATACAATATGCAAATACTATTTGCATTTTCAGTGTTTTCTATTTCATTTTTTTTCCGGCCACAAAAAGGAACCATTTGAGCGTTCATTGTCTTAAAATCTTTTTTCCCTTGCAGAATATGTAGATATTTTTTATAACCCGATAACTTGGCGTATTTTTATTTTAGGCGTGTTTTGAAATTTGAATAGTGAGTTTTTTGATATTTTTGCCCTAAACACCCTCAAAAGCAGTCAAATTATTATCAAATTGTGTCACACTTTTACTTTTCAAAAAATGGAAGTACCTATTGTGCGTTATCTACTCCCCACTGGTATCCTCTCTACTTTCTACGAAAAAAAGCAAATGCCAAGTAAAAATGTAAGTACTTGGGCAATAAAAGATGTGTATTGGAGTTTCATTGAAGTGTCTGTTTTTGGATCTGGAGGGCGTCTGATACTGGCGCCATCCAAAATATTCCGTGTCTGACACTGGTGCAAAAACATGGTTTTGAAAAAACCGATTAAAATCTATAAAAAACCATAAATCCGTCGGTTTCTGAGTCTTGGTGGGTTGTCAAGAAGTTGGGGCACCTAATTATGCCCCCCCGATAAATGCCTGATGAAATCATGCCTCACGGTGTAAAGAAACGTGAGAATCTCCGCTTAAAGTGTCTGATACTGGTGCCTAAATTGTTTCAGTTTGATAGCAATAATGGGTGCGGTTTGGAGCCGAAGTACAGCAGAACCTGACTCTACAGAGTCAACAGTTTTCGAAGAGACGGTGAGTAATTTAAAAGCATCTTCAATATTTTTACAAAATCACTTCATTTACCTACTTATTGAGGCAAGATAAGTAGGGACTTATCCTTAAAAATATATTTAGCATTAAAAATATTTTTAAATGTTAAAAAAAAGAGAAAAAACATCTACCTTTTAAACCTAAACCAAAGAAGCTTTTAAGCTCTGCTTTTCATCCAATAATCGAATCTGCCTTCTCTAGTCAACCCTTCAGTAGCAACTTGATCTCTGAAAAAATCAAAATTTGATTCAATTTTGTGGAAATTTGATAAAATGAAAATTAATTTTAATTTTGATAAAATTTCAAGAATTTCTTGATTTTATTGCTACACAATCTGATAATCTCAAAAAAAAAAAACGCTTTTCCACGCCTGTGAATTGAAAAGCCGCCATAGCGCTGAACTATTTTTTTTTTAATTTTTTTCAGGTGCCTGCTACAGCTAGCAGCGATGACGACGAACGCAAACGACTTCTCCAGGAAGAAATGGAGAAATTCAAAGCGGAAATGGCCCAGAAACGAGAAGCTCGCCAAGAGGCAATCAAAGCTCTGAACAGTCGAGTGTCGGCACTCGAAATCGAAAAGGAAGCCGCCATCGCGGAAAATATTCGACTCAAAGAGGAATTGGAAGAAGTGAAAAACGGCGCCGGACTGGAAGCTTTGAAACTGAAACTATTCGAAGAACGACGTCAAGAAGATGAAAACGATTTCGACGACGACGAGTCGTCGAAAGATGAAATCATCGACGGCCTGAATCGTCAAGTGAAAGCGTTGAAAGACGTGGCCAAAATCGGCGGCGAAATGATGAAAATTAGAGAATTACAGGTCAGCTCGTTTTGCTGGAGGTTTGAGACAAATTTGGTTTTTGCGAAGTGTGCTTCGATTTTAATAAAAGAATTATAGAAATTTTCAACAAAAAAATATTTTTCTTTTCAAGTTTGAAAAAGCGAGGAATAAAAAATTTTTAATAAAAAATAAAATTGACTTCAAAAAGACGCAAGAGACACTAAAATGTTTTATCAGACCCTACTTATTGGTCAACATTTTTCACATTTTAAATAACGGACGAAGAACCGACAACCCATTAACCCAACTAATGGATGCAATTTATTTCGAACTATTTTGACCGACGATTTATATTCGCCTGGCGTCGGACGGTAGTTTCGGTCTATTTAATCTTCGTCGTCAGAAAAAAAATTTCCGATCCGATTTTCAATTTGAGGACAATTGCATTTACTTCGTAAATATGGGAGTAAAAATAAAATACGATCCAAACCCTCGTTGGTACGTCTGTTACGGCTAAAAAATACGTTAATAATTATTAATCGATTATAATAGATTATAATCGATAATTAATCGATTATAATCGATGAAAGTCTGTTATAGGGGAATGAAAAATTTCGAAATTCGATATCCCATATAGTTATTACCAGGTAGTCAACTGCCACTTTGATTAAATTGACATCAATATGAAAAATTGGAACGTTTCAACAGCATTGGCGTTTTGCCTAGACGGGTCTGAAAAATTGGCCGCTGACCAAAAATCGTCTAGGATTTCAGTACAAAACTCAAACGCCATTCCGGCTGTTTACCCCTGCGGCAGACAAAGAGACGCATTTGAGCCAAATTCGCAATTTGATGAAAACCATTTCAACGTCATAATATGAACGTTATATTATAATGGTGACTAATAATTCGTCAGTCGGCGTGCAACAGTGATTAACTCGATTTTAGGGAAAAACGAGTTATTGGTATCACTAGATTTGTTTTTCCACGGGGTTGTCTCACCAAACAATAAAAAAATGAGAAAAAAATTAAAAACAAATAAAAATATAAATAAAAAGCTCCATGAGTAAATTTCTGAAACCTCCGATCCGATTTTCAATTTTTGAACGATGCAGTTCTCTATTATGTGAAGCGTAAACGTTTTTTAGGACTCCGAGGGCGTTTTAAACTCTCTCACTCGTGCGAAAGATTTATATTTTTCGAAGTTTTTACGCTCGAGTAGACTGCGCGTATTTGGCAATGTGCAAACACTTAGCCGTTGTTTTTTTTACACTGTAGAGCAAAAAATGTTCACGAGAGGTCCTGTCCCAACGCTTTTAATCATTCTATGTAAATTTCACCCTCAGCCCAGACTCGCGTTACGCACATTAAATGAACTCGCGCGGTGCGCCAGGAGCGGAAAATCGAATTAAAACTACGCAGAAGCGAATTTACCGGTGCAAACTCGCCACCGCCTTCTGTATACATTTTCCATCATACGAGGGGTAAACCCGCCCTTCGGAAGCGAGAGGGATGAAAGGAAATCGAGGCCCTTGAGCGAAGGGATTCCTCGGAATCCGTCGAAAGTCGCCGGTTGAAATTGTCGGGAAAATGTTTGTTCGCCGGAGTTTGAAGAGATATTTTCCCCGCTCGAAGTTTCGACGGGGAAATCATGTCAAACGGGGAGGCCGAGCTCAGAAACATTTCCGCCGAATGAATCGCTCGTATTAGTGCTGCGCATTTAATCTCATCGCCGGTGGAACATAGGTCAATTTTCGATAGAAATGAGTCGAAAGACAATCTCAAGTGTGGGTTTCCTCTCATTTTCGAATAACGATTTCGTTAGAAAGTTATCGAAAAAACGTTTCAGGCCGAAAACCAGTCCAAATCGCGATGATTTCGAGAAAAATGTGATTTTGAAGATGGTGCCGCGAATATGACATTTTTCCGGTATTTTAATTTATTTTCTCCAAAAAAAAACAACAATTTTTTTTCTTCTTTTTCAGTTAGTTGATTAAATATTTTTAAATGGGGGGGGGGGGTGATAAAAAATTAGGGGATTTCCAAGGATTCTTTTTTTGTAACTGACTTGATATAGGAGGGTATTCTCAAGCTGACTGGTAATGATGTTTTTGTCGCTCGTTTTCATTACCTATGTTTGTTCCCCTCTCACGCAGCCGATTATGATATGATTCGAAAGACCGCTATTTTGTTAAAACATAAATAATAATAAATATTTTGAATAAAAGATAAATATTTCGTGTAAAAATGTGCCAACATGGTAAAAACTAAGGAACAATTTTTAAAAAATTCGAAATTTTACTTTAGACAGTTTTTTGCGAGTTGTCTGTCCTTTTTTCTGCAGTGTACCATCAGTTTTAAAGATACGAAACCATAAAATGAGAAGTAGAATAAATTTAAATAGCAACTTCAGAAACATGTATAAAATAAAAAGTAAAAACGAAAATTTAAAAAAAAGATTTTGACAGCACTTTTTAAACTGATTCAACGGAATTCCCCTCTTGAACTAGGGATGAGCATCGATGGTCGATACTATCGAACTATCGATGTTTTGCATCCGATAGTCGATGTTTTTACCATCGATGGTTTAGAACCGATGTTTCACCACTATCGATTACTTCAATGTGATAGTATCGAATTTTCTCTTTAAGAATCTGAATCCCACTTTTGAGTCTATTTAAATGGATAATTCGTCAATGCATTTTTGGTCGATTTTGATTGACTAAACTGAAAGTGGTTTCACTGAAATTTGTATGATGTCAATTGCAAAGATAGATGCTTGAATTATCCTAGGAATCTATTCAGTTTTAAAACATCTTCACTTGAACAAAGTATCGATAATATCGATAGTTTTGTACCAATAGTTTTTAACAATCGATGGTTTCCTTCGAACCTTGAGCCGATTATTTGATGGTGACTATCGATAGTTTCCAATCGATGCTCATCCTTATGTTGAACCTAGTGATGGCAACACTTATAGAAAAATCGATCTTTCAAAAAATCGATGTATCGAAAGATTAAAATCGATTTCAACTAAAAATCGAGACCAAAAAATCGATTTTTAAAGAAAATCGATTTTTTTTAAATCTATGAGATATACCAGTAAAATATGGTGTAAAACAATATATGGGGCCTGTAACATAAAAGTACAAGTTTACAAATGACATGGTGAATCAGCTGATTTGAACTGATCATTGTTTTTATTCTTCTGCTGAGTGGTATGATCAGTATAATTTGTCTAAAATAGTTGTTTATAATTTTACCGGTGTACACCTTGTACTTGTAAGCGTGTAAGTTTATGAAATAGTCCCCTGACAACGATTCGATTCGAACGAGATCAAGTTATGTTGTGAAGGTAGTGCCGTCTATTTCGATCTGTGGTAAAATGGTGACTGTAGAAACAGTAGAACTCACATCGTTACTGAATACTGAACGCTGGAGTAAATATGGATCGTTATATTAGATTCTCTACACGGGATAATATTTTAATGTATTATTTTTATTGTAATAACAAAAACGCATTTTAAACAGGTAAAAATCGATTTTTTTGGTAAAAAAATCGATTTTAAATAAAAATCGCCTTCAATAAATCGATTTTTAAAAATCGATTATTTAAACCGTAAAAATCGATTTTTCAAAAAAAAATCGATTTTTTGTTGCCATCACTAGTTGAACCCGGGGAGGTATCTTGATGACCCTGGATGATGCTTCCTGACAAATTCCTAACACCAACGCGATACTTAACATATTTTATGGAACTCATAACAAGACATCGTACACCTGCACCTTCTCTGGATTTGCAGTCCGGGAACTCGTAGTATTTGGCATTCATCAAAACATGACTGACGAACGCGGAAAATGTACCTACATTTCGAGGATTGGTACAGTTTAATGACTGACTCGCATTACTCGAGCAATTGAGGCTTTCCTGGCCGTAATTTCTCTCAGTGCGGTCGCGTGAGATGCCCAGTTACAGCTATTTAGCTCCACTCAGCCCGACGCTCCATACTGGAGGCCTGCGGCAGACTCGCCATCTCGTTAACGGGGAGATTTTATCAAAACAACAACAAGTTACGAGAGCCCTTTCCAGGAAATTTGCTCAGCCAATTACGGGCGGAAAATCGACCAAACTTACGATGCGAACTGTGAGGGGGTTGCAAGAGCAATAAATCTGGATTATTCTCGATAAGTTCATTTTCTAAGTCTAATTTTCAATCTTCTTTTCGAGAAAATAGAAAAAATTCCAACGTTAAAAGTATGAGGGAATTGAAAGTTCATCAGTGAACCAACAAACTTTTTACACGAAAAAGGAAGAATGTGATGTTATGCATGTCTTTTATCTTTCTAAAGTTCTGTTAACATGATTTCGATTCAGTAAATTTCGATTCTTCGCCTTTGTCGAGCGAATACAGTATCATTACCATGTAGGTACCAGTATCATTACCTACATCATATCTAAGATGGGGCGAAGAAACCGATGAACTCATCTCGAATTTCATTTCAATACACAACGCTCATTATCCTTGTAACTCTCGACAGAAATCCATGATTACAATTCCCAAATCTGTTCCAGGTTAACGAACTCAAGTCCAAGCTGGCCGCCATCGAAGAGACCGGCGTCGCTTATGAAAAAGAGGTCGAAAACATGAAAAAGCTCAGGAATCTCTACGAGGAAAGAGCCCGAGCCATGACGATCAGCCATCAGATGGAATTGGAACGCGAAAAATCCAAGCTACTGGCTGCTGAAATGCGGCAGAAAATAGCCGAACACAGAGTGGCGGAAGTTGAAGAGAAATCCAAAGAACTTGAAGAGAAACTGTCCAAAACTGACGGCATGCTGGACGAAGCTAAAACGCAAATCAGCGAACTGAAAATCAAATTGGCCGGGAAAAACGAAGATTTGTACAACGTCACGTCCCAAATGGCCGTGGTAAACCATTTATTCGGCCAGCTACTATCTCCGGGTCAAGATTCTCTGGAAAAAATCACGAAAGTCCTCCAGGAAAATCACGACCTGGTAAACCACTTGACGGCGAACGGATCCATAAACGAATTGGCGTCAACGCTCGTCGAAATCGCCGACAAAGACCCGTTGCCAGGAAGCGAAGACCAGGACGACATGTCGGGTCATCTAAGCAAAGTCTGGCGCCTGCTAGTCGAACTTTTGGGACACCACATAACCAAACCTGCAGCTCCTGGAGAAGAGACGCCGGAAAGCTGTTACAAAAGCGTCGAAACGCCATCCGGGCCAAAACTCGTGATCAGTGTCAGCCAGACGTTTTTGAGGCTCAAAGATTTGATCTTAGAGAAGAACAGTCTGATGAAAGAAGTTGGCCGGCTGAAAGATTTGAATTCGACGTTGGAGACGAGGCTCTTGGAACAGGAGACGAGACTGTCTGTTGTCGCTGGAGAGCTTTGCACAACTTGGAACGTAGTCAACAAGCTGAAGAAGCAGCACGCGAATCTCCATTCGAGCGAGCAAGTTCTGAGGTACGAATTGGCACAAAAGCGTCTCCTCCTCACGGAACTGAAGAAGAAACTCGAGGAGTGCAAAGAAAATTGGTCCCTCGCACGGCAGAAGAATTCACAAACCGAGAAAGACTGGAAGCTTTTGAGGAGCGAGTTCGCCTTGAGAAAACAGCAGGCGAGTTCGGCTGAAAGCGGTTACGAGGAGTCGCCGACGGATTCGCAAGATGAAGAAGACAATTGGAAAGATGACAAGAATGACAAGAGCAGCGTTTCTAGCGAAGAGGAGAATCACTGTGCGATTTTGGCTTGGGACGACTCAGATGAGCAGCGGACTGAAAGGAGAAGAACGTTAACCGATTCCAACCCGGGGGGCGAGGATGTGCCTAATTTCACGATGGAGCATCAAGTCGACGCTTGCATTGTCCTGCCGTGGACTGAGCCTGCTGATGGTACAGCGGCTTCGGGGTCCCAGAATGTTGAAGAAGGTCGACCTTGCAGAAGATTGTCAGATTGCAGGGATGGAGTGAGCGATCGGTTGTCGCGTAATCCTCAAGCCCAGGTTGAGCCATGCAACAGGTTGTCAGGAAGTTACCCCTCAAAGGTTATGCGAACCGATCATGAATCAATTGGAATGCAGGCGTCGCCGGATGGTCTTTCATCAGCATTAGGATCTTCGAACAGTTCTCCAGCATCAGCTTTTGACGCTTGTGAGCGACTGCACGATTCGAGGCTCGAGGTCGAGCATTCTCAAGATCTAGGAAATGAGTCTGCGGAGGTTTCTGGCGTTTCTTGCGAGCGATTGCTTCAGGGTGGTTCGGATGAGAAAACGCATGGCTCACCTTCCGGTCCGAACGTCTCAGATTCAAGACTGACAGATGACTCCGCTCCATCCTGCAGCGGGACCGGACATCAGCCGAGAGAGAGGACGGCGGAGGAGATTCTGCAAGCGAGGCAGGAGAGACTGCGACGGCTCGAAGAAGGCTGCCAAGGTCTGTTTAGCCGAATGTCCAGGACCAACCAGCGGTCGGAGATCATCAACAGCCGACTCACCGAGCTCCACGAGATTTACGGCGAGGAAAGACCGTCGAGAAGGCGTCCTGAAGAAGAATCGCCGGAAGACACTCCAGCTGATTCCGCAGAGCAGGTCAATCCTCCGACTCCTCCGCCATTTCCAGAAGCGCCTCTTTTCTCGACGACTCGAGGAGGAAATCCTTCGAATCAGTAATAAACGCTAATTTTACCAGAAGAGCAATCGCTCAAAAAGTTGAAGACGCCAGAAGATGGCGCCTGGATTGCCCATGTTGCAGATGCATGAAGTCATGCTGGAGCAGCTCTTCCAACCTTTTGTGATGCCGCTGGGTCAACAAGAAATGCTGCGAAATGATGTGTTATTGGGGGGGTCTACAATTTCGTAGACATGCTGTGAATTCGGTACAAAGACATTATCCCGTCCTCGATAGTGTTGTATGCCCTTGAATGTATTTAGACGATCAAAAATTATTTTTCGGAGGAATTTTAATACTTTTAAAATTTTTCGTTTGACCGGAATTTTCGAAGTTTGTTCCAGAGTGTCTAATACTCGTCAATCAATCGTCGACAATCATCAAAACCTCGCAGAAATTGTAGTAATAGAACAATTTATTGGAAAATTCCATCGTTTTCTTCCATCCTGACTCCCATTGACCTATTGTGGTACAAGTTTAGGCACAAGATGTGTTATGGTAATTTGGCGTATTTCTATTTTGGGCAAATTTTAAAATTTGCATAGTAAGTTTTTTGATATTTTTGACCTAAACAACCTTAAAAGCAGTCAAAAATGATCAAATTGTGTCACACTTTTACGTTTCAAAATATGGAAGTATTGTGTGTTATCTACGCACCACTGGTTTAGAATGAGAAAAAAGAGCACCAAAAATGATTGCTCAAACATTTTTTTCATCATACTCTTTAAATGATTGAAAGCAAAAGTATAGGATCCAGGATCTGGAACTTCTGACTTTTCGCCCGATATCCGAAGCTGCCCCGGGCGTGCCCTGCTGGAATTCGTCAAAAATGGGTTTTTTTAGGCCAAGAATAAACTGCAAATTTTTGTAAATACTGAGTGATTTTATTACAGTAAGCAGATGAGCTGAGTCATTTTTCAAGGTACAAAACACGAAGTTATGGACTAGAGCTCCTGAGGGAAGGAGCCTTCAACTGAACAAGGAGACAATTTAGGCGACGACGACGGAAGGAGAGAGACCGTGGATGCCGTGCGTGGCAATGCCGTGCGTGGCGATACCGTGCGTGGCGATACCGTGCGTGGCGATACCGTGCGTGGCAATGCCGTGCGTGGCGACGACGGGGGCAGCGGCAATGCCGTGCGTGGCAATGCCGTGCGTGGCGACGACAGGTGTAGCGACGGCGTGCGTGGCGACGACAGGTGCGGCGACGGCGTGCGTGGCAACGACAGGTGCGGCCTTGACGATGGGAGTCCTCACTTCGACTTCGCTGACGACGGGAGTGTGGACCGGAACGTCGACGGCGACTTTCTGGACGTGGAGCTCAGGCTGGACCTGAGTGACCTGCAATAAAAATTTTTATTTAATTAAATTTAATCTAATGCTAAAATAGGCTAATTTTTGGGGTGAAAAAGCAGAAAATAAAATTGTCAATGTCACAGAAAAGCTACGAAAAATGCGCTGAAAAATAATTAAATAAAAAATCAAAATAAACATACGTGAGGAACGATGGTGTCGGTAGCACGGGCAGGAGCGGCGACAGTCTGCTGGGAGACGGTGTGGAGAGGAGTGGCGATGGAACCCAAGTCGGGCTTGATCACTGAGGAAGTGTATCCAGTGACGACGGGCTGAGGAGCGTAGTGGACGTTCTTGGTGACGACGGCACCAAGAGTTTCGGTCTCGACGATCTTGGGGGGCTGGGGAACGACGATCTGGAAAATGAATTAAGAAAATATTTGAAAATTAGCAACATTAATTAGGTACCTATATAATTTTAAAAATTAATTAAAATTAAATTTTCAATTTTTCACTCAGAAATTGTAAGAAAAATGTGAACATTTTGATTGGAAAATTTCATTTAGACTTATTACTTATTATCTAAATAATGATTTTGGTAGTTTTTTCCAATTGATGGTATCAACATTATTGTGTCCACTCACCGGAGCCCTGACAGCCACAGCAGGAGCAACGGCAACTGGAGCATGCGCAACGGCTACTGGGGCATGCGCAACGGCGACGGGAGCCTGGGCAACGGCAACGGGCGAATGAGCGACTCCGATAAGGGTGGTGGACGCAGGCGCGACGGCGATGTGGTGAGGAGCGGCGAAAGCGGCGGCCAGGGAGGCGAACAACACCACCTTTAAATTATTGAATAATAAAAATATTTTTTGAATTGTGAATAAATTTTGGTATTTACCTGATCACACGAAAATAATTTCAAATTCGTAGGTAGATAATTCAAAATATTGAATTGAGTAAAAAAATCATTCGAGAACATTATGTAGGCAATTTACTTATAATGCAGTTCAAAATAAATAATGATTTGCAAATTTACAACTTTTATTTATTTATATTTAACGAATTTTTATTTCATTACTTATTTATAAGTAGAATAAATGATTGACCTTGGAAAATTAATTTCAAATACGTAGGTAGATTTTAAAATTCGAAATATTGTGTAGAATAAAAAATTCATTTATGTAAATTATGTAGGTAATTTACCTATGATACGATTCGGAATAAATAATGAATCGTAAATAAGTGAAATAAATTGTTCAAATATGTACCTGGGTGGATTATAGATTAGAAATATTGTACAGAATAGTAAATTCGTTTAAGTAAATCCTATATAGGTAATTTACTTAACATAAAATTTAAAGTAAATAATGGATTTAGGTAGCCTAAAAACAATCCTAAAATAAATTGGGCTCATTCGAAAAAATGATAATTTTCCCAGGTAGTCGCAGAAAAAATGAATTTTGTAAAAAAATTGATTTAAAAATTAAAAATCTTTATATAAGCAAACTAAAATTAATTTGATCGAATTGATTTGTATTTTAATTAGTGTAGTTATCTATATTAAATGCAGGTATCTGTATCGACAGATGGTCAGTAACTTACACCGCAGTAGAGAGTTCCGGTTACGAGTTAATGTGTCTAGTTATATACTTCTCGGTGAATGTCAAGGTCGTAAAACAAACTACAAGACTTGTAGTACAAGTCCATTGATACGGAAACCATAAAAAATGCAACGAACCCTTGTATTACGTCAACGCGCTAGATTTTCAGAAAAATTATGAAAATCGTTTTGTCACCAATTAATTTTAGCCCGGTACGAAAAAATCAGTTCATTAATTTTTCTTCTAGGTACATCATTTTTATACTTTTGTCGGTCAATTTAAAGACTTGAAAATTACCAACAAACATATAAAAAAAATTTATAAAAAAAAATTAATAGACTAATTTTCACTTCCCGGGCTGAATTAATTGGTGAAAATACCTTAATCTCATTCCTTATTTTAATAAAAAATTCACAGTTCTAAGCAACCTAGACAAAGGATTTTTCCGATTTTGGAATAATAAAAAACGCTCGGGCATTTTTTTGCCACATTAATTCAGCGCAGAGTTAAAAATAAATATGTTATTCAATATAAAATAACAAAAAAAACTTTAAAGTCACCCAAGAAAAAATATTTTTATAAACTGTGAGCGTTTCATGAATCTAAAATATTAATAGGAACGTTTTTGACGCATGCGCACTTAATTATTTTCCAAAACGACCCAACAGCAATTTTCACACGAGTCCCTACTTCAATTACAATGGCCTCCTTTCGGTTTCTCAAGTTCAAAAAATGTACCGAACAATCCATTCGTTGTCTACCTAATGCAATTTTGAATTCACGAAAGCAAAAGAAATTCAAGAATATGGAAAGCAAACTTTAGAGTAACAATTTACTGTGATTTATTTGGAATTTCAGTTACTAAACTAATTTTTCAAATTTGAGATTTAAGAGTTAAAATTTTTAGATTCAAATGAATCCTGCATTTTGGTTTGGGTTCTTCCTTCAATCATAACTATTGTTTCGTATTTTTTTACGAGGAGTTTTTCTAGTTCCGGTTGAACCGTCGATGAAATTGCCAGGTTTCGATTTTTATTCAAATTTCCCCTCGAACTTTTGCCTTCCAAAATGCAAATTTCCCCACTCACCAATTTAACCATGTTGATTGTCGAGGTCTGTGTTGTACCACTTGAACACGATGGGCGATCTAGCAAAAATGTGCACACGTCCGACCGGTCGCCCTTTATATAGATAAATTCCTCGAGACTCGCTCAAGACTTCTTTCCAGTCTGAGGGCGCGAGGCGTGGCATTGACCTTGAGCCTTGATCGACGAGGAAGCGAATTTGAGTTTCATCTTTTTCTCCGAGCTGACGAAAGAAACGCGTGTTTCCTACGGCGAATCGGCACTGCACTACTTTCCTTTACTTACCCGCAAATTCATCACCTCGCCAAAGTTTCATATTTTGGCGCTCCTTTCTTCGACAGCGCAGTTTTTTCTTTTCGGGCTTATATGAACATGAAACTTTATATTGAAGAATTAGTTAACCTGTCAGCCCAATAGATAGGATATAACATAGTATCGGCCCGATACTATCGGGTAGTATTGGGTTACATACGAAATTTCACGATCTGAATGCTATTGGGTATGTATTATATACGAAATTTCAGAATAAACGGAATTTCAGAGCGTCTATTCTATGGTTTCTCACACGCCGGGAATAAATTTAACACCCGGCGAGTTGTAAACATAGAATAGACCCCCGGTATACGAAATTTCAGGTATATGCAAAAATTCAGATATACGAAATTTTACGATATGAATCGTTCTCTGGCGCAATGATGTTGACGTCATAAAGAATATGACATCCAAAATTTCCTTCTCCATCATGTTTTCATAAAACTACCTATCGAAAGCGTAATTTGCCCGTATTGGCCACCTCGCCCTCAATCGACCCTGATGATCGGAATCCGGGAAAATGTTAAATACCTACCAATTTTTCATTCGACAAAAAAAAAATTTGAACCCGGTCCGGAATTTTTTCTTGGGAATCTCTGCAGCTCCAGTTTATCGCCGATTTCTCTTCCTAGTGGAGCGATAAAAAATCGGCGATTCTTGCCAAACATCTAACCCAAATTCCGCCAGTAATTGTTTTCTAATTTCAAAATAATAATTTTCCCAGTCAAAAAAATATTTTGCCGAGACTCAGCATTAACTATGAACGAAATTTCGGTATTTTCGGACTCTCGTCATTCGCTCGCCATTAACACAGGGACTAAACATCGCAAAAAGTTCATTTGCATCAAAATATCGGGGAATTTTAATATTTACGTAAAAATATCTACAAAAGGGCGTAAGGAAGAATAAATCTCCGTCGAAATTCTATATTAAAAATCGTCAAACATTAATACGAGCATATCAGCGCACACGAAAACACAAAATACGCATACGGTTCAATATATTTCACATGGGCCAAATTTACGGGGAGGACAAAAATTCGGAAATTTCCCCCATCTAAATGAAACTGGTGCCGTTTTTGCCCATCCGCGCCTGGTCCAAGTCGCGTTTTCGGTCGTCCTCCTGTTCTTTGATTTTGCTCGCCTTTTTGAACTCTTGCTGATTGGCGATCTGTTCGCGGAGGGCGTCGGCGTAGTTTTGCTGGTTCTGACGCCGGCGTGCCGCGCTCTCTGGCCACCAGGAGGCGTCGGCGTTTTCCTGAAAACGGCAAATTCCATTAGGGTTATGGGGGGTTGAAGATATTATCATTACCATTATTATTATCATTACCATTATTATCATCATTACCATTGTTATTATCATTACCATTATTATTATCATTACTATTATTATTATTATTATCATTACTATTATTATTATCATTATCATTACCATTATTATTATCATTACCACCACCATAATTATGATCATCACCAAGATCGCGATTGCCATCATCATCACCAGCACTGTCACAATCATCATCAGCATAACACTAGAATTATCATTAACACCATCATCATCATCATCACCACTATCATATCATGGCAATCATCACCACCATCCATACTATCATAATCTCCACCACCACCATCATCATCGTGTAAGTCATTACTTACACCGGCATGGTGACGTCTGTCATTCGAATTTTCAGTGCCGTTATTGCCGTCATTTCGGTTCGAATTGGCCGTTTTAGCAGCCAAAATGGCCTCGTACTCTGCTTTCCGCGCCTCGTTCAGCTGCCTCTTCTGTTCGGCGATTTTGGTCGACGATTCGTACCCGATGTCGGCAACTGAGCTGGTTCGTTCTGATGAAAATTTTTTTCAAGACTTATTCTTCCATAAGGTGTTTTTCAATGTCAATTCCTTACATCACTTTTATTTTTTTTACAACGTAAAATTGAAAAATCAATATGAAGTTAGGTATTTTGCAGGTTTTGAGCACTAACCGATAATCGGCTGCGGTTCGGGGGCCGGCTGAACTTCAATTTCGGCCTTTTTCGGCAGCTCGTTGGCCAAAATTTGGTCGCCGTTCTTCCTCGCCATGTGTTCCTGATACTCTCGGTGACGTTCAGCTTCGAGACGTTTCCTGATCGTTTCGTGCTGACCGACGCCGAGTTCGGTTCTTCCGTAGTAAATGTTATCCATATTTGAAAATATTATCTGGCTTTTTTTTACTGCGAAAAATGAAAATTACTTTCTTCAGCGACTCGATTATGGAAAATGTTAGCATTTAGTTACGGTAGTGCCTAGGTCCGTAGGTAAGCCTACCTGTAATAGTAAGTCGAGTGAAGTCGAACTTTTAGCAAAAATCAGGAAAAAATTCCAAAATCGCATTCTGAACACGTTTCTGACATCCATTTCAGAAATTTTCTAAAATCCAGCGGCGCAGAATTGAAAATTGTCTTGTAGAATAGAAGCTGGATAACTTAGAGATATAAAAAAAATATTTTTTTTTTAATATTTGGATACCTATACAAAAATTTACAATTTTTATTTAACTCCTGTGATTTGATGAATCATCGTTTAAAAATTTGCATAGCGTGTTTTTTGACATATTTGATCATTGTAGACTCAAAATTAATCAAGGTCAAATCAACTTGGCTCAAGATGCAGCGATTTTGAAATTTGGAAGTATTGTGAGTTACCTTTAGCTACTCAGAGATGGTTTGAAAAAATCTTCCGAAAAATATGGAAGTAAGGTAGGTAGGTAAATACTCACAGTGAACTAAGTAAGGTGGTTTCGGATTGCAGAAGTAGGTACCTATGTGATCAGGCGGGAATTTCAGTAACCTCGTGCTTGTAAAACTTCCAAAAATGTTAAAAACTGATATTCGATAAACAATGAGCTAAAACTACCGAAAATATTAAGACTATAAAAAATCCTGACGATTGGCCGGTACTAGAGCATGTACCAAACACCAATGTTTCGTTTTGGTCGGGCTTTGGTGATTTGGTGTTTTACGATTTATAACGTACTTTTCTAATCTCGCGCGCGCCCGCACAAAATTGACAGACCGCTGAACGTTGTGGTAGACGTATCTTGGGGAAACGATGTTTAGATGGTCGTGCTCAAAAACATTTTTTGACGAGCTGAATGAGATTGACAAACTGAGTTACAAGAAAATTCGGATCGATTACCTTTCGAATTTTGGTGAAACTTTTGGCGAATTTTGGTCAAACTTTGGTGGTACCTGCCTGCATATATGCCTGGAATATATTCCAGTGGGTTTCACCTCAGAAGCTTTCGAACCAAAATGAATATTTGAGATCCTATTTCGCGAGGAGGAATTGTTTTCCAAGGTACCTACGAGAGTTTGACGAGGCACTGGTCAATTTCCAAAAATGATTTCCGTAGGAAAAGGGCGGATTGTTTGTGGGGTTTCTTAGCGACACCCTTACCACTTTTGTGGTTCAATGCTCCGACATGGCTCAATGATTCCCCCTCGAAAAAACCAACGAATAGTTTTGCATCGTCGATCGAAGCTTTTAAATCATTTGCAGAGGACCTGCACACCTATTATTGAAGATAGGTACCTAGATTACAGAGACTATTGATTGGACGAACAGCCGTCTTCCTACCTACCTAAAGTATGCAGCTTCTCAATATACATCTGTACTGCATTCCCTGTACTACAAGATGCTTTCTCGAATCGTGGATGCACTACGTTGTAAGGCGGCCCCGTCGATCCTGCGTAGCTCTGTCTCTCTCGCTCTCTCTGCGACGCCTTTTCGTAGAAGCAAGTCAGTTCTCGTACCATTATTCAATTAATGGTTCTTTATGTTAATAATTATTGAAATAAATACTTTTGTTCAATGTTCTAAGTATCCTACTTGTCCTGCAAGGTGAGCCGAAGTACACAATTATTTCAATACCTATAAATACAGGGATAAATTTAGTCTCAGTTCCAAATTTTGGATTGATAGTCAATAGAGTTACTGTCTATCCGAGGAAAATTACAATTCTAAACACGATTGTTATCTATTCCCAACAAAAACAAAGGAACCAATTAAGACCTCAAAT
Source organism: Nesidiocoris tenuis (assembly GCA_036186465.1). Classification (NCBI taxonomy): domain Eukaryota; kingdom Metazoa; phylum Arthropoda; class Insecta; order Hemiptera; family Miridae; genus Nesidiocoris; species Nesidiocoris tenuis. The sequence continues at coordinate 5,717,626 of AP028923.1, forward strand.
CGTAAGAGGCAGTTGTGGGGTTTACTTTTGGCCCGTTGATCGAAGTAGTCCAGGGCGTGCCCTGCCGCCCTTCAGTATAGGTCCCACAAGTATGGGATCCCGATACATAGCTACTGCGGTACATTTTGAGGCAGTACGAGAACTTTAAACCATTGAAACTAAGCAGTGTGAATCACAAATAAAGTCGGCCAATTTCCCGATTATATTGAGACGGTTTCATGGATTTCACGTATCCGTTCTCACGCTGATGAATGGAAAAATACGATAAGCTGATAAGTTTTATTGGCAGTTGGTTAATAAATAAGTAGGAACAGTATCGATCGAGTTATGTGATTATAGGTATCGTAATATGAATATAGGTACCTATAGGGTTACAATATTGCAAGGTGAACTGTGTGGAGTGGATTGGGGCAGTACCTAATGCAGTCATTGCACTTGATTGGAGAAGTGCAAGTAACAGCTTACTACATAACAAGTAGTGAGTTCTAACAGTTCATAATCTTTTTCAAAAATTCTGACAACAAAGAATAATAAAGCGATGACGACGATAACTACAATTGTCAGGAGAGCTAGAGACATTAAACTGATGGATGCTCATTTTCATTTCTATTGTAAAACTGTTACAGAATTGTAAGTAATTAGTTATAAATTGATAGTATATGTTAACGTACACAAATACGCAGTGACTGCGCCATATTATATTTTATGCCTACTGAAATTGCATGAACCTTGAGATTCGCCGAATGTCTATGAATCGCGCATGAAAGATTGATAACTACCTTCGATAAAACAAGTTAAGGTAAACATAACAATACTCACAGACCATCAGGCCTTGTCTTATGCCTAGTTTTTTGGTTCTTCCTGTGCGTTTTCAATGGGAAGTGAATTCGTACCACTTATTGGTAGGGGAAGATGGGGTAAGATGACGAGGTGGGTAAGATGACGAATTGTGATTTTCTCCTGATTGAAAATAGTTAGAGACACCGTTCCAGCGTCACCAGTGACCTATAGTGGTCCTACTCGTAAGTCAACGGCGGACATTCGCGCCCCCGTCTCGAAACATGGTAGTTACAACAAAGTTCGATTTCGAAGATGTGTGATGTAACTTTTGCTCCACTTTTCCTAAGCGACTACGATTTTTTGGTAAGTTATTTGAATTTCACGTTTCAATATTCCGAATCTACGATTCGTAAGCTACAATTTCACTGGAAAATGAAGTCGTTTGCTTTGAAGCTGCATGTTGATGCACCAGTTTCAAAAAAATATGGTGGGCTGGGGTAAGATGACGAATTTCTGTGTGGGTAAGATGACGAAAGGTTTGGGGTATCGTCATCTTACCCCCACATTACTTTTTGATTGTGAATTATGTATCTAATCACAATTTTACACCATTCTAAACACACTGTTTCTCTTAATAATTAATTATCTTGCAGGGATCGATTGAAAACCGATAATGGTTGGAACGAGAAGAAGCCGCTCATCAGCAGTGGAAATGTGACTTCTGCGCCCCTAATTGAAGATTTTATAGTTCTACTTCGTCTAAATTTCTGTTTTGAGTAAAGTTTGTATGATTTCCGTTCAAATTTTTGTCAATTTGCCATCTTAACCCCCCATTCGTCATCTTACCCCGGGCCACTCGTCATCTTACCCACAACGTGGGGTAAGATGGCGAAATTTACATATTTCCGAAAATTTATTTTTTTGACATCTTTCAGTTGAATGTAAAATTTGAAAAAAATGTATGTTGTACTCGGGTAATCACTAAAACGAATAGTTCCATTTACAACTCGCCTGGCTGCTCACAGGGCCTAGAAAAAATCTTAGAAGCTTAGGTTCGCCATCTTACCCCCACTTCCCCTACATTATTTCCAGAGATAATGTACCTATGTGAACGGTCGGGGTTTTCCTTTCTTCTTGGGGGCTTTTTTTTCTTTTGAAAAATTTATCAAATGAAATGCGTCCCATTTTTGAGATTATTGATACACAGGAGAGTAATCGGAAGAGAACAAGCTTCGACTGGTTGGGTAGTTCAGGTAAGAATTGACAATCACCGGAAAATGCCAGTTCATCGTCGAATTGAGTTTGATATACTGCAACGGTTTTGACCATTTTTGAGGCTTGATCTCTTCTAATCAGTCCTAGCTGTAGTATGAAAAACAGCTGGTCCTACCTGTCTAGGAAGGTAATTTTCGTCAATTAATTTAACCAAAGGCAGAATTTTTTGAGGTTAATATGACACCCCGAACTTGTTTTACATGATGTAGGTTGGGGTATTGGACGATTACAAAGCTAAATAAAAATGCTAACATTTTTACGTCTTTTCACAATACATTGGAATGAAAATACCTCATTTCCTCACCCTCTATTGTATGAAATCATTTTTTTTGCACAGTCTCTATCATGATGATCAACACAACCAAGATTCTCATCTCAAATATTGTTATTTTGACTTAGATTAATGTTCGACAAAGAAATAAAAATAGTTAAATTATAAGTAGGTACTTAGTGGAATTAAGTAGGTAGATAGGGTTACCCTAAAATGTTGTTACCCCTGATGAATCATTTCAGGGATTGAGTTTCAAGTCAATACACTATCTGATTGCTGGCTATTAGAGTGGTGATGAACATGGGAACATAGCTTGAAAACCCTAATCGAACTAATCGGTTTCAACGCCGACGCCACCTCGACCAATCACAACAATGCATTTGCTTGACCTCTCCACCTACAATCGGATCGTGTATCGCCGACTTTAAGCTGAAGATTCGATCTCTAATGTTGCATGTTCGTTTCTATGTTCCTAATGTTGCACAGCTCGAAAGCGGGGTTGTCAGTTTTCCCCACGGATTGCGACCAGATTTGGGTATAGCTGGATTTTGGGTAAGTTGTTCATTGTTTTCGATGCATTCGCTAAAAAAGCAAGGTACAGACGCATTCAGTCGAAATAGACTAGACGTAGCATCGCCTCGACACTACGGCAATTAGACACCTGTTTATCTTGAGTATTTTTTCGAGACGGCAAGCAACAAAATCACAGAATCGTCAAAATCGAAGAGCAGAAACTGAAACAACTGCACGATCATATAAATCTCGAATAAAACGAACGAATCGGGTAACAATTTAATCAAACTTGATAATTAGCGGCGTGTTAATTGCTAGTGGAATGGAGTGAATTGAAAAGCATTCAAGAATTATGCGTCTGGTTGCTATAGTAGCCGCATTCGAACGATCCGTGCCGAGCATGTTCGACGTCTCTTTGCCTATCGTCGTCGTCGTCCTTGGCTTTTTTGACTTCTTTCGCGAGTTTCTGCTCAGCGATTTGCTCCCTCAGGTCGTCGGCGTAGTTTTGCTGACGCTGACGCCGCCGCTCCTCCGTCCCTTTCCACCAGTTGCTTTCGCCGCCGAAAACGCCCGAAAGAGATTCTTCATCTTGGTTGGACGCGTTTTCCTTCGCCTGAAAAGGGTTTTCCAGTTTAAAGGAAGATTTCGAAAGAGATCGAGAGGATTTATGCAGTGCCCATAACCTGCTGGGAGAATTGAAGCTTCGAACGACTCACCTCCGCGCATACTTGCTCATGTTTTGTCATCTGGCCATGTGTCAAAGCAGCGTCTCCATCCAGGCTATCTGGTTGGCTCGTTTCTGTGTATTCTGGATCTGCATGAGCCCCTTCGGCTTCTTCCTGTGCAGCTTCTTCAGCTTCGTTCACATGTTCTGCATCCGCTTCATCGCCATCGTATTTCACCTCTGGAGATGAGAAATTAGATTGGTGAACATCAATGAAGAAGCTCCCAAGGTAGCCAATTTGCAAGTTGTCTTCTAATCTGCAATGACCCTTAGAAAGGGAAATAACCAATAATCTGCCATGTTCGGGACCGTCGTGAACGCCTAGTAGTCTGCCATGCCTCCCAATCAGACATGTCTTTTGGTCTGCCATGGCTCCTAGGAAGCCAAATTTGCCTAATGTTAACCAATCAGCCACGTCTGAACCCCCCAGACAGCCAACTGGGCTTGAAACAGTCCAAAATGTCCACTAGTCTCCCAAGTCCACCAATCTGCCATGTCAGGACCCCTGGGTAGCCAACCTGGTTTGCAGGGTTGAAACAGTTCGAGATGCCCACAACACTGGCACATTGCAGGATGGCGCAAGAATGCCATGGCTCTTGTGAAGCCAATAAAATGTTTATTAATCTGCCTGGACTTCCAGCAAATCAACTTGGCTTGAAAGAGTCCATAACTTCCAACAATCTGCCATCATTCGACGATCTTGGTAGAGTAGAGCAGGAGATGAAGTACTATGGGAATAATACTTTATCTCCAACACTAGATACTCTACCTGATCGTAGAATGATGGCAGATTAATGGAAGTTGAGGACTCTTCAGGGCAATTTAGCTACCTATGAAGTGCAAAGGTTCTATCATGGAAATACTATAGATATTCTTCTTCCAGTTCTTCCGTGATTCCATTATCGGCTTTTCGGATTTTTTACCTGCAACAATGGATCAGAATGGTATATTTTCATACACTCACCTGCCGATTGATCAGCAGCCGTTTCAACTTCGGCTTCAGGTTCCCACACCGGCATGGGCTCTCCATATTTTCTCGCTATGTGCTCCTGATATTCTCTATGGCGTTCAGCGTCCAAACGTTTCTTCATATGTTCGTGCTCACCAACGCCGAGTTCAGTTCTTCCGTGGTAGTCGTCCATTTGGGAAAATTAGGCTTTGGGAAATTTGAAAGTCCAAATTTTCACCGCTGCAAATTTCCACAAGCGAATAATAATAAATTGTTTACAAATATCGGATTTCTTAGATATCCCAACCATCAGAAATATTTCCATGGCATCTTATAAATAGGTACCAAAGTTAGCTAAAAATCCTGAAAATTACAAAAGAAAAATCTTCAGGCGTTCAGTAAAAAGGGGTTGCGACGAAGATACGGACAAAAATGTCTTCATTGCAGATTCGGATTCTACACCCTTTGAAAAGTAAAATATGAAATGTTCAGGAAAGGGTGTTTAGAAAAAAGTTCTTGATCAATTACAATGGATTATTAAATTTCGACAAGTAAAATCATATTCTTTTTGCCTAATTTGAGAACTAGAACAGGCTATGATATGAACTAGAAACTCAAATTGAGGGAATGGAAGTTGTAGTTATTCATGATTTGATTCTATATTATTTTGGCTTGGAGAAATTTAATAATCCATTGTAATAGATCAAGGACTTTTCTTCCTACGAAGAATTCGTCGTATGTTGCAATCATAGGTACCTAATGGATAATGACGATTGTAAACCCTTAAGAGAGCAAAATCCCTTTTTATTCGTATTTTCGTAAGCCAATAGTTTCACTAAGGTTGCGTAGGTGCAAAATAGTAGGTCACCTTCACCCTTTCTAAGCAAGTAGGTAATGCAGATTTGATTGCACCAATCAGTTTTATCGAATTTCCAATCTTACCTGTGCAGATTTCTCCCTAGTCCGAAGATAAAACGCGAGTTTTATAAGAATTCAACAAATATTCATATTTCGACTCCGATTGAGCGAGATGACCGGAAGACCGTTGCAAAAACACTAATTAAAATAAAAACAAAGAATGTTGGTTGGGTTCGGAATAGGGAGGCTCTGAAACTGAGGAAGAAGAAGAAGATTGCGAAGGTTACGAGTGTTGCAGGTTATGAATCGACTGTAGTGACGTCAATATTGTAGTTCCCATTTCATTCCCAGGGGTGCAGAGGGGAAACTAGGATGAATTAGCAGTGCGGGTTGAAAATTAGTAAAATACATCAAAACGTGCTGAAATTCTTATAAAAAGTCTTTAAAAAGTTGAATAAAAGTCTTATAAAGAATTCTTTAGAAGGAGAATATTGTCCAAGTCAAGAAACTATATCGTGGGGTGCGTCGTTTGTGCCACGCGCTAAAAAAACATTAAGGGTATGGCGAAGGGCTCTGGAAGTGACGACCAGAAAGGCAGGAATCATTATGAGGAAGCTGTAAAGGGGGCATCTGCCATGACTGAATGTACCTGCTTCTGCATGCTGACATGAACCTAACGTAGGAGCTACCATAGGCCAGTGCATGCAGCATGAAACCCATGGTGCGCATTGTTATTGAAGGGGAACTGAGACAGAACTTAATTGAAATTGAATATCAATTAAATAAAATTAAAAATTACTATTACCTATTAATTGAATTCAAGAAATGAAAATATTGAAAATAATTATAATCAAATTTAAATTATGGTAAATTTGACGAAACCATTTTTAATTTAATAACAAACTTGCATCTCCTACGAGAGAACGATTTTTACTGCACGGTATTTCAAATTTATTATGGAACATTTAATTTAATTGGCAACCTATGAAAGTTGCTGGATGTATGGAGCTCCGCATGAAGAACCGGGCGAACCGAACGTCCGAGAACGAATCCGGTTCTCGTAGATTGATAGATGACTCGCTCTTCTTAGTTCCAGATTCCTCCGTCAGGTGGGAGGGGAGGGCCAGCGGAAGTGTTCACTGAACACAATGTGTCATTATCCGCAGGGGTTCCCAGATGAGAGGAAAGATTAAATATTCTCCCTTGATTATTGTAATCAATAAATTCCACTTTTTTCCACTAGGGGTCAAGTTTTTCTGAGTTTATTTTGTGCCTGAGAAAACTCATCATTGACAACACACAATTAATATACAATTAAACCTAAACTCAAACTCATAATCAAACTCACAATGAAACAGAAAAACTCATATTCAAACTCGAAGTCAATCTCACAATAAAACAGTAACTCAAACGCATAGTAGAAATCGAAGTCAAACTCAGAATGAAACTCAAACTCATAATCGAAGTCCAAGTCAAACTAAGAATGGAACAGAAACTTCAACTCACAATCAAAATCAAAGTCAAACTCACAATGAACCAAAACTCAAACTCATAATCAAAATCGAAGTCAAACTCAGAATGAAACAGAAACTCAAACTCATAATCGAAGTCGAAGTCAAACTCAGAATGAAACAGAAACTCAAACTAATAATCGAAGTCGAAGTCAAACTCAGAATAAAACAGAAACTCATAATCGAAGTCGAAGTCAAACTCAGAATGAAACAGAAACTCAAACTCATAATCGAAATCGAAGTCAAACTCAGAATGAACCAAAACTCAAACTCATAATCGAAATCGAAGTCAAACTCAGAATGAAACAGAAACTTCAACTCACAATCAAAATCGAAGTCAAACTCACAATGAACCAAAACTCAAACTCATAATCGAAGTCGAAGTCAAACTCACAATGAAACTAATAATTTTGATTATGAGTTTGTGTTTCACTCTGAGTTTGACTTCGACTTCGATTTTAGGTTTGAGTTTCTGTTTCATTGTGAGTTTGACTTCGATTTCGATTATGAGTTTGAGTTTCAGTTTGACTTCGATTTCGATTATGAGTTTGAGTTTCAGTTTCATTGTGAGTTTGACTTCGATTTCGACTATGAGTTTGAGTTTCAGTTTGACTTCGATTTCGATTATGAGTTTGAGTTTCAGTTTCATTGTGAGTTTGACTTCGATTTCGATTATGAGTGAGTTTCAGTTTCATTGTGAGTTTGACTTCGATTTCGATTTTAAGTTTGAGTTTCTGTTTCATTGTGAGTTTGACTTCGATTTCGACTATGAGTTTGAGTTTCAGTTTGACTTCGATTTCGATTATGAGTTTGAGTTTCAGTTTCATTGTGAGTTTGACTTCGATTTCGATTATGAGTGAGTTTCAGTTTCATTGTGAGTTTGACTTCGATTTCGATTATGAGTTTGAGTTTCAGTTTCATTGTGAGTTTGACTTCGATTTCGCTTTTATGAGTTTGAGTCTCAGTTTCATTGTGAGTTTGACTTCGATTTCGATTATGAGTTTGAGGTTCTGTTTCATTCTAAGTTTGACTTCGATTTCGATTTTAAGTTTGAGTTTCTGTTTCATTGTGAGTTTGACTTCGATTTCGACTATGAGTTTGAGTTTCAGTTTCATTTTAAGTTTGACTTCGATTTCGATTATGAGTTTGAGTTTCAGTTTCATTGTGAGTTTGACTTCGATTTCGATTATGAGTTTGAGTTTCAGTTTCATTGTGAGTTTGACTTCGATTTCGATTATGAGTTTGAGTTTCAGTTTCATTGTGAGTTTGACTTCGATTTCGATTATGAGTTTGAGTCTCAGTTTCATTGTGAGTTTGACTTCGATTTCGATTATGAGTTTGAGTCTCAGTTTCATTGTGAGTTTGACTTCGATTTCGATTTTAAGTTTGAGTTTCTGTTTCATTGTGAGTTTGACTTCGATTTCGACTATGAGTTTGAGTTTCAGTTTGACTTCGATTTCGATTATGAGTTTGAGTTTCAGTTTCATTGTGAGTTTGACTTCGATTTCGATTATGAGTTTGAGTTTCAGTTTCATTGTGAGTTTGACTTCGATTTCGATTATGAGTTTGAGTTTCAGTTTCATTGTGAGTTTGACTTCGATTTCGCTTTTATGAGTTTGAGTCTCAGTTTCATTGTGAGTTTGACTTCGATTTCGATTATGAGTTTGAGTCTCAGTTTCATTGTGAGTTTGACTTCGATTTCGATTATGAGTTTGAGTCTCAGTTTCATTGTGAGTTTGACTTCGATTTCGATTATGAGTTTGAGTTTCGGTTTCATTCTGAGTTTGACTTCGATTTCGATTATGAGTTTGAGTTTCAGTTTCATTGTGAGTTTGACTTCGATTTCGATTATGAGTTTGAGTTTCAGTTTCATTGTGAGTTTGACTTCGATTTCGATTATGAGTTTGAGTCTCAGTTTCATTGTGAGTTTGACTTCGATTTCGATTATGAGTTTGAGTCTCAGTTTCATTGTGAGTTTGACTTCGATTTCGATTATGAGTTTGAGTTTCAGTTTCATTGTGAGTTTGACTTCGATTTCGATTATGAGTTTGAGTCTCAGTTTCATTGTGAGTTTGACTTCGATTTCGATTATGAGTTTGAGTTTCAGTTTCATTCTGAGTTTGACTTCGATTTCGATTATGAGTTTGAGTTTCAGTTTCATTGTGAGTTTGACTTCGATTTCGATTATGAGTTTGAGTTTCAGTTTCATTGTGAGTTTGACTTCGATTTCGATTATGAGTTTGAGTTTCAGTTTCATTGTGAGTTTGACTTCGATTTCGATTATGAGTTTGAGTTTCAGTTTCATTGTGAGTTTGACTTCGATTTCGATTATGAGTTTGAGTTTCTGTTCCATTGTGAGTTTGACTTCGATTTCGATTATGAGTTTGAGTTTCTGTTTCATTCTGAGTTTGACTTCGATTTCAATTTTAAGTTTGAGTTTCTGTTTCATTGTGAGTTTGACTTCGATTTCGATTATGAGTTTGAGTTTCAGTTTCATTGTGAGTTTGACTTCGATTTCGATTATGAGTTTGAGTTTCAGTTTCATTGTGAGTTTGACTTTGATTTCGATTATGAGTTTGAGTTTCAGTTTCATTGTGAGTTTGACTTCGATTTCGATTATGAGTTTGAGTTTCTGTTTCATTGTGAGTTTGACTTCGATTTCGATTATGAGTTTGAGTTTCAGTTTCATTGTGAGTTTGACTTCGATTTCGATTTTAAGTTTGAGTTTCTGTTTCATTGTGAGTTTGACTTCGATTTCGATTATGAGTTTGAGTTTCTGTTCCATTGTGAGTTTGACTTCGATTTTGATTACTTATGTTTGGATTTCTGTTTCAAAATTTTTGGGAGAGTTTGACTTCGATTTTGATTATGAGTTTGAGTACGGAGGGAACTTATTTTTACCCTGTGGGTGATCCCCTTTAGTTTTATACTTTCCATAATGCTAAAACCGGCTGCGCAGAAAAATTATAAACCAATTAATTTTTGTCTTTGTAATATTGTACAAGTTGTTGTTGTATTGTGTATGTAGGTATCTAATTTGTGCACATGCATTTTGTGCATGATCGTTTAGGCATTTGCTGCGTTATGGAATTTAAATTTGGGCGTGAAAATAATATTGTACCTTCCTCCTTGTTTAGACCCGGTTAGACATCTACTGCACCGTTTGAGCAGGATGCTGACGAACTTAGTCGAAATTGCCGGGCTTCTAGACCGACCAAGGCAATCGAGTCTGACTAAGAAATGCTCCGTTATGGGACTTGGCATAGACTTAGCTTTTGGCCCGGGGAGGCAGACGTATTCCAATATAAAGCAAACTGTGGCCTTGTAATCGGTCAAGCGTGGCGACAAAAGCGGATGAAAGGGCGAGGCAAGGCCGGCAAAGTCTCCGAAGGCTGCTAATGTGATTCCCCTTTAGAATATTCGGTGAAAATATCCTTATTATTATTGATAAATCCTTATGTTGGGCACCAGTTTTCTTAATGATCGAGCGTTCGTACCAACAACTGATTCCCAGCATTCAGCGATTTTCTTCTTCTTTTGAGTACAAGTACTCAAACTTAAGTTTACTGTAACTTTACTGTGAGAATCTCTTTTGGCTTATTGTTCAATAATAAATCATTGTAATCACTCGAGAAAAAAATTTTCTTGCCCACCCTGAAATTTTCATGGTTTTTGTTTCAAAGAGTGTTGAATCCGAATCTGCAATAACAAAATATCCGTCCACCGCCCGACATCCGCCGTCCGCCTTCCGACATCCGCTGTCCACCGTCCGCCGTCCGCCTTCCGACATCCGCCGTCCGCCTTCCGGCATCCGCTGTCCACCGTCCGCCGTCCGCTGTCCACCCTCCGCCGTCCGCTGTCCACCGCCCGGCCCCGCTGTCCGCCGTCGGCAGTGAACAACGGCTGGAGATTCTTTTCTTCAAATTTTCTGGAAAAAATCATACTTGTTCCAGGACAGCCCCAATTCCTTTAGCCAATCGTTCAGTTTTAAGCCCTCTGAAAAATTTTTTGAAATCCTGAGAGAATCGTGTTTTTCTAAAATCTTCCACGAGTTGCAAGTAAAATATTTCATTGCAAAATGTGTTTTTAATTGAAGATTTGTGTTTTTAATTGAAAGTGTTTTTAATTGAAGATTTGTGAAGCTATTTGTGTTCTTTGGTGCCAAATTTTTTGAAGCATTTAAAACCTCGTTTGAGAAAAATGAAACAGTTTATTGCAATTGTCATTCTTTCTGCCAAGATACAAAATTACCAACAACTGAACGAGGTGGATCTTCCAGGCTCTTTCGAAAATGGCGATGTGAAAAATTCAAAATTCCCTCGTACCAACACCTACAGTATAACCTACCTAATTAACATTGGCATCAATCTACACGATTTTAGCAGCAGTTAAGAACTGCTAATCAAAACACCTCCGACTTCACACGAGGCCTTTGTAAACCGATCATTTTAGATTCGTCGGCGGATTATTCTTGGAAAAGCGCCTAGTTTTGATGGATACGCTTTATACATTAAAGACTTGAAAATAGCTTCTTTTCCGAAACAGGTACGTATAGTTGAAAAAAAGAGAAAAAACTGTTTTCATTGGCCGGTCTCGGTCGAACGGCAAAGGCTACAGAAGGTGGCACTGAACTCACTGATCTGAGTCTGTGACCTCATCTCATCCACAGACCCTGGGGTCTCCCTCTCAATCAAAACGACACAAAACGAATGATCGCCACTTGGCTCTCCCTATCCGATTCGTTACTTCTTATCCGTCCGTGGCACCGAACCTAATGTACATCCTGGAATTCGAGTAGCGGATGTGTCACTTCTTACATTCATGTCAGTCACTGTGTAGTGAATCGGACTGTTGAGGGTTGAAATTGGAAAATCGGTTCATGAGTTATCGTGGGAGTTGCGAAGCGATCCGGCAAAGGAACATTCCAGTTCAGCTCTTAAGGTAAATTTACTCAAATAATTTATTTAGACATCCTAGATAGCGGAAACCTTTGTTTTTTGCACGCTAATAGCCGTGAAGAGGCAAAATTATTTCAAAAATACAATTATCCTCCCAAAAATCGCCTAAGAAATGAACCTTAATTTCAAATTTACTTCCGGATTATCAATTTAAATTAAGCAAAATAAAAAAGTTTTGATGGAATTGTAATTTTTCTGTCAAGATACGAAATTTTCAAAAATTGAAAGAAAATTGAAAATTGAAAAAATTGAAAAGCTTTCGAAAATGGTGTAATGAAAAATTCAAAATTTCCTCGAATCAACACCAAACTAAATTACAAAGTTCCAATGAATTTCCGGTATGACGGTCAATGAAAACCTGAGTTTTCCTAAAAACTTTACACAATCCCGAAAATGTTGAAAATTTTATGAGGATGAGGAATCCGTTGAAAAACTTTGGTTCTCAACCGTTCTTAAGATAAAAGCAAAAAACCTGAAAATTTCTCCAAAAAACTTAAAATTACTCTAGGCATTGAAGTTCGAAAACCATTTTCAAACACATCAAAATGTAGAAAACTTAACTGGTTACAACAAATCCTATCAATGGTCTTGACAAAACTTCAACCCTTATGGACGAAAATCGCTAGATACCAAAACTACTTTTTGAAAAATACGCGATTTTTCGCAACTTAACAAAAAACCTCATTTTGAGTTTGAAATTAAAGATTTTTTCAGTCGGTACCTACCATGCCCTAATACTCATTTATCTAGTCATTTGTGAAAATTACGACTACAGCGATTTGCAGAAATAAATCGAGGAAAATTAATCCAACGTTTGCGGTGATTGGGCAGGTAGTAAAAAATTAGAAAATGTTCCCTCTCAGTCTTTGGAATTCCCATTTCCTGTCAACAGTAACGTGACAGTCAGAGTGATGAATATCAGTTTTTAATTGGAAATATTTACAGCAAGGAGACAATCTGTGAAAAAACACGAGATCATCGAACAAAATACCATTTTCTTTTTTAGGTCAACTGAAACGTTATTTTCAAAAACCATAGCGAATTAATCGTACGTAACACAGAAAGACAAATAAATACATAATCGTTAACATTTTGAACATGAGGCACCAATAAATACATTAGGTTGAAACAAAAAATCAAATGCAGAAAACCTGCAAGAACATCACGTCGCAGGAAAGGCAAAAATATCAAATTTAGGAAGAAATTCATTCACCAGGTAGGAAAATTCGAAAATGTGAGAGTTCACAGAAAAAGCAGAAAATATCAAATTGCAGGAAAAAGGTATAGGTAAATCCAAATTTGGGAAAAGTATGGAAGACTCCAGAAAATTATGAAATATTTCAAACTTCAGAAATCGTTCGAAGTAAATTCTAGAATAATGCATAATGATCAGAAGGTGCTGATAAATAAGAAACTATTGAATAACAAAATATTTACAGGGAAAGTAGATTGACAAATTACAACATACTACGATTGAACGCCATTGGTATTAATTTTTCAATATTAATAAATTTTTTACAGGTGGTATTAATATAATAAAAAAAATTAAAAATTAATCTATTCCCAGATAAATATTTTCATATTAATATTTCAATTTTTTTCAAATTTTAATATTTCAGAGCAAGGAGCTCATTGAGGAGTTGGAGGTTATCCCATTTCCGAAGGACAGTATTTACCACGTGGGGACATCAGGATTCAATTCATTCATGTTGAAACCGACGCATCAGGTAACCAAATCACAGACGGGATTTGTGAAGAGTTAATTTGCCCATGCGTAAGCGCCGAGTGTTGGCGGACATTTTTGTCCAGTCGCCTCCGAAATTTTTATATGCGGAGCACGAATTAAAAATCGAAGTCAAGTCCGGACAAGCATTCTTCAATATGTTCATTCGCAGTTTGCAGACGGTTGAAGAGCTGTGTTGAAAATAAGTTCGAAAATAATCGGGAATTTTTTTTTGAAAATTTGAAAAAAAATGTCACATCTCCCAACGTTCCGAGCGACACAACGGCACAAAGTCGTGTGGTGGTGAGTTTACCTAGAAATTATTAAGGTACAGTTCCAATGGAAGTAGAAAAATTGACAAACTGACGATCGATGGAATTAAATGTTTAAATTACTTATTTAACGGATTTTTTCTATAGTTCGAGTAAGGATAGTATGCATAGTTTTGCAAATTTAAGCAATCAGCCAAAAAATATACTGAAAAAATCATGATCAGTTCGGCCATACACTATCCGATTGCTGGTGGAGGGAATGCATTGCTGTGATTGGCCGAGGTGGCGTCAGCGTTGAACCCAATGAATTTTATTGGCGTTTCCAAGCCACGTTGCCATGTTCACCCCCTTTTCGGCCAGCAACCGGATAGTGTGTTGATGAATTTGTTGATGATCATGCTAAATCATGACTGCAATCTGATCGGGCTATACAAATCTCTTTTTCAATTACACAAATAAAAATTCTCGATTGACGAAATGACGACAAAATAGATAGAAAATTTACCCGTATATAGTTTATTGATGGCCGCACTCCTACCATACAATCGATTATGAGACGTATTTTCGCAAAAAGGAAAACTCGGTTTCCTCCGCTCTATTGAAAGTTGATGAATTATCTTCGCAACAAAAGACGACTTTCTCACCGCGGACAAACGGCCTAGCCGAGCGACACAATATACCCAAATACTCCAAGTGGCAAGGACCATCCATCTCGCGTCCAACTCACAAATGGCAGACATCCGAAGAAAGAGCCAGGTTTTCCGAATGATTAATGTTGAAGGTAGGGTGGACTATTACTATAGGATAGCCAGTGTCCTGCAGGAGTTTATCACGCAGGCGATGCCGAGGAAGACTTGAATTGATATAACCTTCTCCTTTTTAACTTCAAGGAAACATTCTGTGCTTATGTGGTTTGAAAACGCTAATTTGAAACATTTCAGAGAAAAAGGAAAAACATTATAATAGAAAACGCTAGAAAAATGCCAAAGAACTGTATTTCTTGGTTTGGGAACCGTGCACCTACCGTGCACCTACCGTTCTACCGTGCACTGCCGGTAGAATGCGGTAGGATCGGATAAGATCGGATCATCTTATCTTATCAGTTTAAACACTGATCTGTTTTGAATTTGCTTGCATCATGCGTTTATTCTTTTCTGATTGATGTTAAATAATGAAATTGATGTTAGGCCGACGAAAGCGCTCTGTATTCAATAAAAATCATCGTTTTCAAAATGCGCAACGCGTCTTTCACAAATTTCCATTCGTGGCGGTCCTGAATCAATTTTCTAATTTGATTTTTGTTTTTTTTATTTTGATTTTGAATTCGATTTTGTGAAAAATTCCCATCACGTATGGCAATGAGGAACTTGCATGAAAAAAATAAACTGTTTTTTCGCCATAAGATTCCTTGTTAGGCTTCGAAAATGGTGTTATGGTGGATGACGGTTCGGAAAAGAGGTAATTTAAAGAGGAGGGAGGCTTAGTGAAAATCGCAGATTTGAAGTCGAGCGGGAAAATGGCCAGCCGTGATAGGACGGCGATAACGGATTTTTTGCCGTTACTTTAAGAAACTACGTGCAGTCACGTCCGCGCAGTGACGTCGTACGGCTCACCCGCCACATTCAAAAAGGCCCTTTTCATTAGCGTTTTTCGCCGGTAAAAATGTTTTTTCGTTGTCGCCCATCACTACATCATTTTCGCATCCTAAACAGCACCATTCTGGCGGAAAAACGGATTTCGTTTTTCATGCATGTTCCTCATTATTAGATGACACGCAATACTTCCATTTTTAGAGGCGTAAATTTTTGTGATCACCCGAGTATGCAATCACGCATGGCGGAAACGTTTCGCAGGCATTGCATAGTCGTCAATCATCAATATGGACCTCTATAACGGAATTGTAAAATCATGTTTCCAAAAGAAGGCTCCATGGTTCCGACGATTTAAACTAAAAATCGTACTTAAAAATTCAGACGTTCTAAATTCAGCAAGTAATTCCAATTGTACATTAATTCAATTTTATAGGGAAAAAAAGGAGTTAGGCATAGGTAAGTTGCCCTCGGTGGACAGTTTTAAGGAAAACATTGAATGGTAAAAACAAAATTGAATTTCTAACATGTTGCTCGCAATTTTTGACGTATTTTTGAAATGCAAAGAAATTTGAAAATGACAACTCCCATCCCCAATGACATCCCAACTTTTGAATATTGTTGAAAATATTCAAATCTAGATTTTTCAAAGTGGCCAGTAGAGCCGAAATTCGGAAAAATATACCAACGACGCCTCTCTCCGCGCAGCTTTTTGCTTCAAGGGCGGTTTGCTGGGGGCAGCAATCGGGGGCGGCGACAGTCGTTCGCGAGTACTTGCCACGACATAGACACCGGTTGAATGCTTGAGCCGGACGCCGGTAACCGCCGCCCCCATGAACATTCAAAGTACGTAATGTTGAAAATTCCTAAAGAAAGAAAAAAGTGTCAAAAGCTGCTATCTTAATAACTGAGGCTTAATCGTCTGCAAAAAAAATTTGCTTGAGGAATGCATGATTGATTTTTCCCTGATAAAATGACTTATGAACTTGAAATAATTTATTTTGAAAATGTGCATTGTTATTCTCTTATGCGCCTAGGTTTTACTTGTATGCTTTTACTAGTTCATTGAAATTCATTAGCGACTTTTCTCGGGTATTGTTCTTCATTACCGCAGCAGCCTTGAAATAATTATCGAACAACAAAAGCGATTATCCTTAAGAAAGTTAAGGATACGGTTCAAGGACTCCTCCGTTCTTGCTGTCGCCGCAAAGATCGGTGTAATAGGAGTGAGAGGATCTGTGACGCCATTCGTTATCGATTCTAACTCTTCAACATATATAAAAAATATTAATTAACTTATTATTCCAATATTCAAACGTCCGTTATGGGAGTTGTCATTTTCAAATTTCTTTGCATTTCAAAAATACGTTAAAAAAACTGACAAAAAAATAAACAATTTATGTGGTAAAAAAAAAAAATTATTCCACTTTCACTAAAAAATGTTCTACTCGTAAAGTGACCGTTAGTGGCTGTCTTAGTTGATTGATACGTATCACTCAAGTTGGTTTCTTAAACATATTTTTGATAAAAATGTAATTATTTAGCAAAAAATTAATGAATAGTAAAAAAAATAGAAATACACTCTCTCTCTCAAAAAAAAATTGCTTTTTGATAAAAATGTAATTATTTAGCAAAAAATTAATTAATGGTAAAAAAAATTGAAATACACTCTCTTTCAAAAAAAAAAAAAAAAAATTGCTTTAAGAATTAGGTATATTACAGGATTTCGCTGCTTTCCTATCCCGATGTACAGATCGTGAGAAAATGAAAGTCAGGAATTCAAATTTCAATTATTATTATTATCATGATATGATAATAGTTTCAAGGATATATTATGTCATTAACGTTCGAGTTGGTTTACGTACCATAAAACCAGTAATAAATAAAGTGGCATAATATAAAATTTTACGTATTAACATAATGAAATGTATCTGGTTTTTATAAGTTTTTGAGGCGCAAGCATACGATACCAAAATCACACTAAAATCTCGAGCATCTTTCCAATTACGATTTCCATTCCGATATTGAAGAGTAAACATGGAAAGTTTCATTCATAAAAAAACCTGCCCCACGTTGTAGGTAGCTCATTCAATAATAAATCAGTCCGAGGGATGAAAAGCTAAAAATTGAAATCCCTTCTCGAATTACGGGGGGAGAGCTCGAATAAACCGAATTTGCCTGATGATTGATCCATTCCGTTCATTCAGCTCGGGATTCTTCTGTCACCAATGATATTATCAGCTACTGTCTCGATATTTCACTGTTCGGAATTCTCGGAATTTCACTATCGAGTCAAAATGCGACTTCGTATGACCGATGGGCGAGATAGAAAAGAAGCTCCGAACTGAAGTGACACTTTAATGGAGTGAGATTTCATGTCCGCCAGCTCTCGGTTTGAGTAATGTTGGCGCTGAGAGTTGACAATGGAGTTTTTTTGGTATTTGACGTCGCTAATAGTCAGGGATTCGTGGAAGTTTATCAATAAATTGAAACAAAAGCGAGATATGTATACGCCAAATTGACAACTTTCTTAGTTGAGGATTTTTCAGGACAAAATTTTTATATCATGTATATCAAAATGTGTACATCATATTTAATATCATGCCAAAAAGAGAATTTCCCAAGCCAAATTGTGATGAATTCAAATTGAGGATTAATGCCAAATCGACGATTTTTGTAGTCAAAAAGAGGGTATTCTAGGTAAAATTTCATGCCCAAGACAGAATTTTCCAAGCCAAACTCAGGAGCGTTCAAGTCAAATTGGGAATTTCCAGAGTCAAATTGAGAATTTGTCGAGCCAAATCGAGAGTTTTTCAGGTCGAATGAGAATTCCTCAAATCAATTCGAGAAATTACTCATGGAAAGTCCTCAATTCGGCTTAAGAAATTCTGGATTGATTTTGAAAAATTCCAATTCGGCCTGGGAAATTCCCTATCCTTTGAACGCTGCTATAACAATTTCCAAAAAATTCGAAGATTGGATTGGATGAGAAAACTTCGAGAGGATCCGACCATCAAGAAGGCCGAACATCAATATAATAATCACTTAGCGAGTAGATATCCCCAAAGTTTCCCCAGCAATCGATCAGCTGATAGGAAAAATATTTCTCAAGAATGGGACGAACTGGATCGTTTTTCGACATGCAACCCGATACTGGGCTTATCTGCTTTCTCGTTATTTTTTCGCCAGAGATTTCATTGATATTGGCTATTTTTGCACAAATACATTTTGGACGCATTATTTTTATGAATTGGGAAAAAAATGAATGATCCTATGCTGATTTTTCTCTGATTTTAAGGAAAACATTGACTTTTTTAAAGCGCATTTTGTTTAACACGACTTAGGAACGGCAGCAGAAAGAAATACCAAAATGATAAAAAATACCTAGGTAGGTAAAAAGTAGATAAATATTAATTTTTTGTGTCGTGGGAGCCGATAATTGTTTTTGGGCTTATTGACGCAAGTGATTTCTTCTGTTACGCATTTTCATTTAAAATTTATATCCATAACCATCACTTGGAGGATTTGGTATTTTATTAATAATCCAAAAAAAATGAGGACCACGGTTTGTTCTTTCCCTTGTATAATTTAGTCCCGTTCTAGGTTGACAAGCTTTGCCCTTGCATATCTCCCTCTGTAGCCCTTTTTTTTTTGTTTTTCCCTCGCTGTAATCTCTACTTTCCTTTTTGATGATGGTGATAAACGAGCTTTATTAAACCCAACTAAGAGCCCTTCTGAAATCTCTCTTAACCCCAGGACAGGACCTTCTTTGCATCAAGTAATTCCTCCTCTTGCAAGAGCTTCTCAAATTTAAAAGTAAACTATAATTGAGTTTCAGCCGATAGACGAAGACTTTTCTTTTAAAGAACTCTATTGATCCAGGTCGGCGTCAAAAGTTGCCATACTTTGGTCCAATTTCACAAAAACATTAACGCCTACTGCGTTAATTGTTGTTGTTGATGTATCCTTAAAAAAGTTGCCACTATCAATCATTATCTAAAACTGTTTGTTGCGAAAATCATCATTGACAAAAAAGTTTCTCACGCTCTCAGTGAGATCATCATGAAATCAGACATTGCAGTGAGATAGCCTAGGGATGACCATCGATGTTCGATAGTATCGAAACATCGATGTTTTGACTCCGATGTTCGATATTTTACCATCGATGTTTAACCTTCCGATGTTATCGGAACATATGTTTTAGTAGCCGATGTATTTTTGTTGTGAACCACAACTTGTGACAATAGATAATTTAAAATTTCGATATTAAATATCGATGGTTTATGGATGTTTTTGATTCAATGTTTTACGGACATCGATGGATAGTGCCCGATGTCAATATCGATGCTCGATATCGATGTTTTGTTCTCGACGTTGCATTCCTAAGATAGCCTATTTTGACGAAGATTGAAGGTAGCTACTGTTGACCAAACCACGATTTACGCGCTCCCTATCGAACAGACAAGGAAACTAGCTTTGCTAATCGATCCGCCACCTCTTTTTACATAAAAACCGTTCATAGCTCAAAACCGCCAGAAAATGAGATACCAGGTGTTGCCACTAACGTGACAAACTACAACTTGGTATCGTGAGATAGGCACAATCGAATCTCCTATTCATATCAATTATAGCAAGACCTATTTTCCTAGTAAACGGAATGAGGAACATGCATGAAAAACGAAATCCATTTTTTCCGCCAGAATGGCGCTGTTTAGGATGCGAAAATGATGTAGTGATCGTCTACAACGAAAAAACAACATTTTTACCGGCGAAAAACGCTAATGAAAAGGGCCCTTTTGAATGTGGCGGGTGAGCCGTACGACGTCACTGCGCGGACGTGACTGCACCAGTGTTTCCACACGACCGCAACCTATTTCCCTCAAGTTTGAGCAAAATTCCCTTTTTTTCCCCTCCAAACTTTTATCGTTTCCCACAACGATTTCCCTCGAGAAACGGATGTTTTCCAGCTCGTTCACTGAGTCAATTTTTAGCAATTTTTTCTAACGTTTTAGCGAATTTTCGAAGGAATTTGAGTCGTCACGAAATTCCGACGTGCGGGAAAATCGACCGGGAACCAACTCAAAATCCGTTTCATGCATCAAGGAATCTCAAAAAATTCAAAAAATATTATATTATGTTTTTTGGGGTGCTGAATCGATTGGAATAAGTTTCAAGTCGATTTTCCACCCCCTGTGTCCCAAATTTTGATTTAAGTGTTCAAACTTTTTGAAAAAACGTTATATTTTCAGTGATGCGGACTAGTTGCGCAAAAATGGGCATGTGGGGGGTCGCATTTCTGTGGAAAAAAGCCATTTTCCCTCGTTTTTTCCCTCAAAATTATTTTTCCCCTTTTTTCCCCTCAGAAAGGCTGTTTTCCCTCGAAAAGGGAAATTTCCCTCGATGTGGAAACGCTGGACTGCACGTAGTTCCTTAAAGTAACGGCAAAAAATCCGTTATCGCCGTCCTATCACTATCGCAACACACATGAACTCGGATGAGGTTGCACTGGTGTTCACGGGAAGATGTGTAACCTTGCGGCTGATCATTTTCCCGCTCGACTTCAAATCTGCGATTTTCACTAAGCCTCCCTCCTTTTTCAATTACCTCTTTTCCGAACCGTCATCCACCATAACACCGTTTTCGAAGCCTAACAAGGAATATTATGGCGAAAAAACAGTTTATTTTCTTTCATGCATGTTCCTCATTTTCTCTCGGTACTCACACTACTTCCGAAAAATTATACTGGGTTCAAATATCGTGATGAATTCATATGAAGATCCCAGAACCTAGTTCCCAATGTTCGGCTCGCAATTAAGTCAAATATCGCTCAGCATGTTGACATAGGTTCCCCGCGAACTGAAAGTTTGACAGTTCAACATTTCCTCCAGCCAATGTTCCATGGACCGTATATTGACGATCGAGAATTACGATTATAAATACATCAGTACACAATACAACGTCGGCATTCAAATGATAGTAGTTCAACAAATAATAATAGGCTATAAATGATAGTAGGTACACCTATTTCCAAAAAAATATATTTTTTCTTGGAAATATTTGTCAAGGTAGATAAAAGTTACTATTTAATTTTTAATCATAAAATAATTCATAATAAATTTATTAATAACATATATTAATTAATAATAATGTATTAAATTAAAAACGATAAATATCAATAAACTTGTGAATACTTACCTACCTACTTAATGTGAACTTTCTTCACAGTTTGAAAATGCATTTCAATTATAATGATGTTGATAGATTTTTCATTCATTTCAAATTTTTCATACGAGGCATAATATTATTATTATTATTATTATTTATTATTAAATATTATTTGCCCCGGCGGTAGCTTCAATCGTTAAGAGTTTATTGCAGCTGTTTTAAGACGTTTTTGCGTTTTTCAAAATTTTTAATAAATCGGCAACTTTTTCGAAATTTGTTTTCTATTTTAAAATACCTTAACCCTATGGTGCTCATTAAACAAGCCAGCGTAACCACCAAAATCATTTTCAAAAACCCTAATTTCTCATGAGGGCAGAATATGATAAAATGTATTACACATTCAACATTGCTGGCAGTTCTGAGTTTCTCAGAACAAGCTGAACGTCAGGAACAATTAAAGATGGATTTGCACAGCCTCGGGGTGGTTTCAAGCTTACACTAATACCTCAGCTTATCCTTCACAAAATCGCTGAGATTCGGGGAACTCAGATTTGAAATTAGGATAGCTACATATTCAGAGTCAGGACGAAAGATTTATTGAAAAAAAAAAATAAATAATAATTTCAGCCTATTTATTCTATTGTTTCAGGCTATCTCTCGCATCTTGGTTGGAAAGCCACTCAAGAGACCTCGATTTATCAGGTGACTATTGCACTCCAATATGACCAATTCCTCCTGCATTACAGTTAAATTTATTTAAATTGAAATTATTTCGCCCCAAGATTTATTATCAGTTAGGACCTGAAATTGTCAAGGATATAATTGAAATGACTTGAAAGTGTCCCATAACTCCCTTACTCTTGATTAAAATTGGGGACTTCCTCTTGATTAAAATTGCGATGGATTTTTGAAACTTTCAGCCGAGGACATGGAACTGGAAGCGCTATACAGAAGATATCGAGAGAGGCTGAAAAATTCGCTCCTCGTCGCCCTTCTCTTCATTGCATCCGCCTTCTATGCGTCTCTCCTTGCATTTCTCATATACCAATCCCAGGTAATACTATTCATAGAAAACATCGAAATATTTCATGTCGCAGATATGCAAAATGCATACAACAAGGCTAATGTCATGTCAAATTAACCTCACCATGAAAAATACGCAAATAGGACCTTTTTTGTGCGCTTGCTTTTTATAGACAATAAAAAATGTAAATAACATAAAATTAGATTATTTTATACAAAATACATTCATATTTTTTAGAACAATTTTTTGAACTATTTTTTTCGAACTATTCGAACTGTTTTTCAATTAAAAGTTGGATGAAAAACGTCGTCATTTTCGAAGCGGACACGAATAAGCAACCGGTTTCTACATTTCGCCCAGTTTTAGTTACCTGCCCATTTTTCTTCCAACTGAGGAGACCCAAGTATAATATTACCCCGGTGGGAAAATGGAATAAGGGAAACGCTTCGTGGCAGCCATTTGTAACACTTAAGTACTAGCACAACTTCCACATACAGTATGAAGCACTTCGTTACAGAGTAGAAACATCGGCCCGCCTCGTAAACGCGTTACACCAGACGTAAATGCGTTATCTATGAGAGAAGGTAATGCGTGCATGAGCATGAGCGCCAACTGAGCTCTCGTAGATGTCGGGAGAATTGTAATCAGTCGATTGAGCTACCATTCTGGCGAATTGACGATAATGCGAATCCAAGAGGAGAAACCGCATAACAGAAATTGCGAAAGTTCTGGGTTGATATTATTTCAAATTCATTCTCCATAAATGAGGATACATACGTTTCGACATTGTACGCAAAGCATGGGGAACGTATGCCATATCGGCGCTTGAGAGGATAAAGGGCCAATCTGCAAACTTTCCACAAGAAGATTGGCCCTATGTGTCAGCATATAGGGCCTTAAGACAGAAAATGCCCGAAAAGTGAAGTTATCCACCAATTAAATGTCAAACTATACCAACAGCACGATAAATAGAACTATTTGATGATGAACTATGATAATAATTAGGTATTTTTATTAAAAAAAAATTTATCTTTTTAAAAAAATTATTTTTGGTAACTTTACTTTGTATTATCCTTGTCTTATCCTTATCTTATCCTTATCTTATCATGCCTCCGCTGCAAAATGATATATTTCCTTCGCTAAGCCGCCAATGCGCCCCGGATTGAAAACACCCTCAATCAGAAACCATCGAAGTTTCCAGAATCCATCGACGCCTCAACTTTCGAGAGAAATCCCAAGTGGGAGATTTAGAAATGGCAAAGTTGAACGTCGTTTTCCAACTATTGTCGCGACTTGGGTTGTGCAAAGCTGAAAAGAAACTCGTGGAAAGTCGCCATCGGTTCTAGGTGCTTTCGAAACTAGATGGCCAACCCGATTACCTATAGGGGCACGTCCAAGTTGTCTCGAGAGGATCATTCGTCTTAAGGCCTGAACGAGACAGTTCCATCCACAATACCAATATAGTAGTAAGGAAAAATCAGCAGACAAATAACACATGATGCTTCCATATTTTGAGAAGAAAAATGTTGACACAATTTGACCATATTTTAACTAATTCTGAGGGTATTTAGGTACCAAAAATATAAAAAAAAAATCGCAAACTTCGATCAAACTCAGCTTCGTGGTCAAAGTCAACTTCGAGATCAAAATCAACTTCGAGACAAAGTCGACTTCGAGATTTAAATCAACTTCGAGATGAAATTCAACTTCGAGATCGAAGTAAACTTCGAGTTCAAACTCAACTTCGAGATCAAAATCAACTTCGAGATCAAAGTCAACTTCGAGTTCAAACTCAACTTCGAGATCAAACTCAACTTCGAGATCAAAGTCAACTTCGAGATCAAATTCAACTTCGAGATCAAATTCAACTTCGAGATCAAATTCAACTTCGAGATCAAAGTCAACTTCGAGATCAAAATCAACTTCGAGATCAAAATCAACTTCGAGATCAAAATCAACTTCGAGATCAAATTCAACTTTGATATCAAAGTCAACTTCGAGATGAAACACAACGTCGAGATCAAAGTCAACTTCGAGATCAAAATCAACTTCGAGATCAAAATCAACTTCGAGATCAAAATCAACTTCGAGATCAAAGTCAACTTCGAGATCAAATTCAACTTCGAGATCAAATTCAACTTCGAGATCAAACTCAACTTCGAGATCAAATTCAACTTCGAGATCAAACTCAACTTCGAGATCAAATTCAACTTCGAGATCAAACTCAACTTCGAGATCAAATTCAACTTCGAGATCAAACTCAACTTTTAGATCAAACTCAACTTCGAGATCAAAGTCAACTTTGAGTTCAAAATCAACTTCGAGTTCAAAGTCAACTTCGAGATCAAATTCAACTTTTAAATCAAAGTCAACTTCGAAATCAAAGTCAACTTCGAGTTCAAACTAAACTTCGAGTTCAAACTAAACTTCGAGATCAAAGTCAACTTCGAGTTCAAACTCAACTTCAAGTGATAATTATTTTCTATTCAGAGTTTGTATTAAATACAAACCGAAGTGTATCGGAAGTACTTACGAGAAATGAAAAACATTTTCTTGTTTGGAAATTTTCTCATTGTTCTGAGGAACTTACATGCTTATTCTGACGTTTTTGTTTACTTTCCTGCGTTATGATTTGTTGCAGACAACTAACTTGAAGCAGACGAAAATTTTGTTCATGAGCATCGGGGGACTGGTCCTTTGTCTATGTCTTGCTTTCGTCTCTTGCGTTGCTGGTCCGCTGCAGGTCAGTTACTAATTTGAGCAGTCGAATAATTGCATTGAACAAGTGTTTGTGTTTCACTATCAGTTTGAGTTTGTTTTTCAGTTTCAGGTTGAGTTCCAGTTTGTGTTTCACTTTGAGGTCAAGTTTTATTATCAGTTCAAGTTTCAGTTCGAGTTTCTTCTTGAGTTTCAGTTCGAGTTTCACTCTGAATTTCAGATTGAGTTCATGTTTGAGTTTTTGAGTTTCAGTTTTAGTTTGAGTATGAGTTTGAGATGATTTGAGTTGTTGGAAGCATAACGAGTAGGTATGATTCGAATTCGGCAAAATTGGATTTAGTTGGAGGCCCAAATATACATTTGGAATGAGAGTATATTGCAGTTGGTTCTGGGCATCGAATTGTATTTTCAACATAACGATTCCTGCGTCCTCCGTTGGTTAAGGGTGGTTCCCAAAATAGACCAGTGCCCGACATCCTGACCGGGGATGTACACCCGGTTCCATCTTATAAATTAATGATTGCATGCATTATTTTTATCGGTATTTTAGTTTTTACCGTTTTTTGCTCCATCCGCAGGAGATATTCATGTCGAATCGGAGGTTACAAAAAAAAATTTCTGGAGCTCACTTTTCTTCTTTGAAATGGCCTTAATTGCTGGAGTGAACATTTTTGAGTCAACGGCACATTTGATTGAGATACGCAGCTGGCAAAACACCTAACTTTGGCTCTCCGACGGTTTGCAACTTTCGGGGGCAATTTCATAATTGGAGATTCAAAGTTTCCTACGTCAAATTACGAAAACTCGAACTGGCAAACGCGGACGTCGATTGTGGCCTTAACAGTCGTTCGTTACTTTCCTTACCTTCGCTGAAATAGTATGAGGGGAACAATTTTCCAAATAGACAAATAACGTGACTGGATCGTGAATGGTGAATACATGTTCCAAATTATCTCCATGTCTCTCTCCACATCCTGCAAAATGAAGAAAAATTCTATAAAAGAACTATCCCAAGTGGCGCAGAATGGCCTTTAAAGAAAACATGCTTTCTATTTCAAACATTCGGATGGTCGAAACGTAGGGAACAGAAAAGGAAAATATCTTGCAACCTTTGCTCGAAAACTCCACTTGACAAACGCTTTAAAGTGGCACTCGAGTCGCAAAGGCCAGAAACATTCGCAACTTATTTCACGCTGTGAACTGACATTTTATTCCTTTTCACTCTCCCGCCATTCACTTTCTCATATCCGGCTTCTTTTCTCAAAATGGTCTGACAGACGTCAAGTTGTTGCCAAAGAGATAGGCAGTATTTTTCAATAGAGTTTTTGTCACTTATTAATTATCAAAAAAAAGTTAATGATTTTATTTGACAATAGAATTGCTGTGCTTTTCTTATTTTTATTGTTGTTATTATCTTCCTCCTTTACCTTCTTATTACTGCTATCCTTAGCATCCATCTTATCCTTATCATATCCTTACTATAATATAGGATATTATATAAAATAGGATATTATCCTCATTGTATCCTCATCTTATCCTTGTCTTATCCTCGTCTTTTCTTCATCTTATCCTTATCTTATCCTTATCTTATCCTTATCTTATCCTTATCTTATCCTTATCTTATCCTTATCTTATCCTTATCTTATCCTTATCTTATCCTTATCTTATCCTTATCTTATCCTTATCTTATCCTTATCTTATCCTTATCTTATCCTTATCTTATCCTTATCTTATCCTTATCTTATCCTTATCTTATCCTTATCTTATCCTTATCTTATCCTTATCTTATCCTTATCTTATCCTTATCTTATCCTTATCTTATCCTTATCTTATCCTTATCTTATCCTTATCTTATCCTTATCTTATCCTTATCTTATCCTTATCTTATCCTTATCTTATCCTTATCTTATCCTTATCTTATCCTTATCTTATCCTTATCTTATCCTTATCTTATCCTTATCTTATCCTTATCTTATCCTTATCTTTTCATTACTTTATCCTTACTCCATCATTCTTAGATTTCTCCGTCTTCTAGTTCTTCTACTTCTTTGTATCCACAACCCGTAAAAAAAAACTATTTCTAAAAACCAAGATAGCCTAAACAAACACTGCCAAAGCAAGTTTTGATGGATTTGTTCACAGGGGCCGCTGAAGGTGATATCGACTACGTTGACTGTTTGCGCGTTGTCGCCCGCCGTTTTCTGCCCTTCGTGGCTGTTCATAGTTTTGGCAGGAATGTCAACATGTTTGCCGTTCGGTCTGGCGACTGCAATTGCACTCAGCTTGACATTCATGACTGCCAACTTCGCAGTTATCCATTCCGTTGATGACAACCCTTGCAATGTGGGTAATTTGCGTCTGGAGTAATTGTTTTCGCGACTATAATTATAATTATACATCCCAACACTTTTTTGCTGTCCTTGCAGGCTCTGTCGGACGTGCTGTTTCTTCTTGCTGGCGCAAGTCTTGGCGTCTATTATAGCAAAATGACCGAAACGACGCATAGGGAAGCCTTCGCTGGCACAAGAGTCTGCATCGAGTCCAGAGTCAAATTGGAATGCGAAAAAGAGCAACAGGAGCAACTCCTGCTCAGCATGATACCTGCATACATCGCTGCTGAGGTAAGAATGCTCTACTGCTTTAATGAGGAATGCCTCTGCAAGAATTGGGATGTGGGGACACCATCAAATCTGGAAGTCGATGATTGCGCCACGATTGCCACATCGTTTGGAGCCTTGTTGAATGTCCCAGTCCCTACCTGAGCTCAGTGAAGTCTTGTTTCGTCTTCGTACGTACTTTTCTTACCTTCGGGTGAATTCCTCACTTCCTGCGTTGGTGGATGCGTCGTTCTCTGATGCCTTTTGATGATACATCATCTGGGGTCATGGTGAATGCACTGCTGCGAGAACTCAAGCCTCACCTTGCTCTAAAATTTAGAGCATTTAATGCCTCGTTTCAGTATCATGGGGCTGGCAAATTCACGTACCACTGGGCAACCGTTAGGTATTTACCTATGATGACGTAGCTCCAGAAAATAAACCGCGGTTGGACCGCATGCACATGCGCAGAAGTTTGTTGTATATCGGTTGAGTGGGTTCAGCTCCAGTCCTCACGAACAAATAAACCCAATTTAGAAAAAACGGTACTGCCAAATTGGCTTTCGCCTTTAACTTCCAACCCTGTGAGCGGCACCTTCAAAATGAATGTGGGTATACCACTGGCAGCATAGCTCGTATCACGTGTAATTCCCTTACCACAGCTTGAGAGTTGGAGACAATTTAATAAAAGGGTACCTACACCCAAGGCAACCCAAACCGACGGAAGCTGGCCACTCCGATCGAAAAGCCCGGAGTGGACTGAGTCTGATATACCTATACCTTTCCGAAATCCGTTTACAGTCTGCAATCACATTTGTTCCTGTAAAGTTCCGTTCGATGGGGCGCGTTTTACTCGGGCGGATAGAAAACGCGAACGAAGGATTAAAAGTATTGCGGCTCTGATAATTTGGCCGACCGTGAAATATCTGGGTCAAGTAGATGGAGTTAGATGCAAACTTTCAAATCAAGTTTGCAGACTAAATCGTCGAGCTTCATTATCAGTCTTCGACTTTATACAATGGGAATTAAATTCCAAATTAGACGGGGGACAACTGGGGTTGAACAAATCTCGGCGTTGGGAGATGATAAACAAATAATAAAACAATTCTAGGAGATGGTAAGTAGGTTAGCCTTGCAGCCCGAATAAGTGGCAAACATCTAGTTCTCAGTACCTATTTTAGAATTCTTCTGCCCTCATGACACCACCGTCTACCCTACGGAGGCGAAGTGCTTTGGTAATTGCAAGGAACGAGGCCGAAATTCTGGATAGGCAGTTTGGGGAAGCTCCAGCTTTCAGGTTGCACCGCAACTATAAATAATTAAAAATCATTATTCCCTGCCATGCATGGCCTAAATGCGTCGCTCCTCAACATATTCTCTTCATAGTCTTTAAAATTCTCACCCAAAAAAAAGTACCATATGTGACAAGCCGATATAACATGTAAAACGGCCTCAAAACGTCACGGGGGTGGATTATTATTGCCAATCATGTTTCCTCTTTCGTAGGCGGTGAAATAGCGATTATACACCGTCGGACAAAAAGCGATCGAGTGGCACTTCAAGCACTTCGAGGGCCTAAGTAATTTGCAATTCAAATGCGCACCCCTCGTCCGCCATCATTTCCGCCATCCCTTGTTGATTATTCCCATAATATTCGCCGTTTCTCCGCCGGCCGGAATTCGCAAACAAATCCGGACTCCGATGGTGATTGGTTGTCTGAAATGCGATGTTGCCCGTTCGGGGGACAATAAAACCTCTATCGCAAGTGACCAGGCGTTGCTCCGTGAGCCCTAGGGTGTAGACGGGGGTGTAGCAAGTGAAAAGCTCACCCTTGATTCCCCTGCCGTAAGGTATTCCATTTATTTGTGAATATACCCCCTCCGGTTTCCCTTTCACGAACCTAGTCACCCCTCGAGCAGAAGGTTTTGTAAACTTTCAGGCCGACAGTGGAGCGGCGGTTATTTTTGATACGGAATTTTCCCGGGTCGGGGTATTCGAAAACCGGTATGTTGCTTTTTCCATTTGTGAATTCGAATAGTCAGGGCAAATCTCGGATTGCAAACATAGGTATTTCTGAATAAATGTTTTCCGGAAAAAGTTCTGGAATTTATTCAGTTTGATTTTTTAAAATTATTTGCCGCTTTTGCTGGAGCTTTACTGAGGAGAAATATTGTGAACGTGTCCAAGGTCGCAATTCGACTCTTTCCTCAGGGGGTAGATGAGTGGCCATAGGCTCCACCAGCGTCTATCCGTTGCCCCCCCACATAAAGGTGGCAGGCCACCTGCGGCGCGCCGTCGAACTCGTGGAGTCTATGCACCCCCGCCTTTACCGACTGACGAAAGAGTCAGGCCCCGATCATTTCTCTCGATGAGGGCTGAAAAGTCGAAAGCGCTTCAGCGTTTATGATTTATTCATTCCTGACCAATGAACCGTTTTGAGCGATTAGTGTCTTCAAGATTTTATTGAATGAACAAATCGTTTCTTCGATACATATGCAGCCTTTAAGTGCAGGGTTCAGATTGCAGCTTACTTGGATACTTTTCATCCAAGGTACCTACTTGAAAGTAATGTTTTCTTAAAAAAAATAAATTCTTTCTGAGTTTTTGATCTAATCAAGCCTCCAAGTCAACTCAAACCATGAATATTTTGCTCCAAAATGTCACGTATTAAAATTTGGAAGTATTGTGGGTCGCCTGGTTGCCATTCCACGTACTCCCGCTCTCAGTACTTACGTATATTGAGCGGGGCATTACTTGACTTCAGCGTGAAGGTCATCCTAATTGCACTAGCTGTCACACGCTGTGCATAAAACATTAGTATTATCCCCGTTGACTTGCTTTATTTACAGACAATTTTGGAGGAGCGAAAAAATAAAACATAATTGGAGATGGCACCTGTTGCCCGTCTGTGGAGAGAGGTTCGTCGTTAATAATTCGACGCCCTTCCCGCTCGCGAGTACCTCCAGGTTCAACTAGCGAAAACGGGTCGGAATTATTAACGAAACAACTCGGAAGGCTTAAGGAAGGTCTAAGGTTGCCTTGCAGGATTCTCCTTCCAAAGTGGCCTCCCTTTAATAGCATCGTCCTTCAACAGTGGATACACTAGGTACCTTACCTCGATAGTTAGGCTAGGCTATAATAGTCCAGGAACGGTGTCTCCAACTTGGAAACTGCAGTGTGATGAGTTCGTTCTAGCTAGTTAGTAAGAGTAACTAGTATTGAGTTATCAATAAAGTAGTGGTATTCCCGTGGGGCGCAACAAGAATGGGGGACATGCTTCATACCCTGTTTCATGCATATAGATTTTTGTCAAAATATTTGGATGATAAATATTTATTTAGCATACGAGAACGAGTATAAACATTTTTGAAATTTTTCATAAATGTTTTTTAGCACCAATTAATTATTAGTACCTAGCACAAAAATGTTGAACAAATCATGGGACTATAAATTGGTCCTAATTTTCAATGGTGCTTATATCTACGTATCCGATATCTAGGTGTTTGCTATACAAACATTTTTGGAGAAAACGATCGATTAAAATTGTTTTCAAATCATCAAAAAACAATAAAACATAGGTATGTACCAAAGAATAACCCGAACATTGATTGATAAAAAATTGTTCTTTAAATATTTAGCTGAAACAATGAGAAATTCCAATAGGTGCACTATAATATTAAATATTATTTCAAATTTTGAAATCTCATGTAATATATCAAATATTATTTGATATCCGATATCATCAAAAATTTGATATTGGCCAACAACAATAATATTGAATACACAATGAGCTGGGATTTCATTCACCCATAATATAACGGGCATTCTATTATTCGGGCCTTTCTCAATATCCCGACGACTTCATCAAAAATCCATAGCAGGTCAATTGTTCGATTTTTCTGGTGGGTGCTCAAATCCTCATATGTCCTATGTGTTCTGATACGCCATAATATGGCGTAATATAATATATTATATTAACATATAATATATTATATGAACTAGCAAAAACTCTCAATTTAAATTTCTCTAAAAAAAATTAGGTTAACGAAAAAATCTTTTAAAATGGGCAAATATTTTTAAATTGTTTCTACAAATTATGAAATTTTCTGCTCTATAAATTTTAATTTGTTTCAATTTTTTTTTTTTTGCTAAAAAGTTGGTAGACGTTAGAACAAAAATCTTCTTGCAAATATAATTCGATTAGATAATAATATTATAACACCTATATATTATCTAGGTAGTTCTTTGGAAATAATTTTTCAAAATGATTTTTTCAACATAGATTAGATATTTTTTCCATTAAAATGTTTTACAGCTTAAAACCCCTAATAATAATAAATAAAATAACTCTAGGTAAGTATACGTTGGGAAAAACTACCATATTTTCCATCGATCGCCATTAGACGAAAAAAGTTATTATTATAATATTGAAAACCTAACAAACTCAAGCCACTTTTAAAACTCTATCAACTTTTCTATTTGTTTCTTTCCAAATATTATTCAATTATGCTGCCGTAGATGATCGCATTTCCTTTTCAAATGTAATCCGCCTGCCAATTGAATTTAAATAAGGCCATTATTTTTTAAGCTTTTCCATCGGAACAGAATAGTTTTCAAAATTCGGAACAAATGTGAATTCAAAATGACCATCTGCATTTTTTTGCCGTTAGTTTAAAGCTTGAAATAGCTTGACGAGGTTGTTACAAAAACAGGAAGACGAAAGGGTAATTAATTTTAATACACATTTTGGTAAATTACGTACAGAAGGTCATTAAGGAGTCACGTTTTAATGAGCACCTTCCGTGAGACGTCGGAATAAGTCAATTTGTTAATAATTTAATCAAGTATTACAACCCACGTACGCAGTTTTTCGAGACAATTTTTCTCTCGTTGGAATTAGGTAACAATGTCGAAACAATTTTTTTTAGCAGATTCGCTTTAACTGTCGAAAAAGTGTGCAAATGAAAAACTTCTTATTTACGGGTGCTTCGAAAAACGCTGCAAAATTTAGCTGTAGCTTAAATACATTCGACCTTGGGTAAATGGGTACCTATATACCAAATACTTTTTTTTTCATTGAGGTACAATTTTTATTGCGATTCAAGATCAACTTTCGGACAACAACAAATTTTCTGCCAATGAGAAAATTTATTTTAATTTTTTCAAAATGTTGTTATGATATAGCAGTTGCTAACATTGCTTCTATACCCAATTCGTTACTGCTTTGAAGTCTTTCGTTACTGCTGTGCAGGAAGAGAATTGCACAAAGTCCCAACTTGAGCAAAGCCCTCAAATGACGAAGAACTTCGGAAGTTTCAACAAGTTTATTACTCCTAAAAACAAACGCCCCCGTGTTCGATTAAAGAGACAATTTCTCACGGTAAACGCATTACAAATTGTAATTTACGATGCCTTAAAAGCGAAAATTAAAGCGAACGAATATTGAAAAGAGTAGTAGGTACAAAACTTGATGATCAAAATGGTCGGAATTCGGATTACCTAATCATCCTAATTTCCGATTTTCTTGCTACCTTTTTGTTGTCAGGTGAAAAGGAACATTCTATTGAAAATGACGGACGCATGCGTGGGCAAGTATAACAAACAATCGCGGTTCCACGATATGTATGTCCAACGCCACAACAATGTCAGGTGAGTAAGTTTTAATTAAACTCCATTATTCCCTTTATATTGCCTTTTTCCCCTTGGTTTCAATATTGAAAAAACGGTGCTGAGTAGATCAGTGACTCGTGCAAAATTTCAAATTTCGATCCGATTACTTCGCTACGTAGAAAATTTAAAAAAAAATTGGTCAAAAAAACCGCAATTAATTAATTGATTAATTAGGTAGACTGTCTCTCTCTCTCTTTCCCCCCCATACACAACAAATTTGACCTAATCCGTTTCCGCGCATTTTACATTTTCCGATATTCTGCATTTTTGCTTTGCATGGCATAGTGTTTTAATTCCATTTTTAATTATTCTCCGAGATGCACGTTCAATTTCCGCCGGCATGCTGCAGCTGATACTACCAGATAACGTTTCATTTGCTGGTGCGCGGCCTTCTGCAAATTTCGATCCGGCGGCCCGTTTGAAAGGGCGAATAGAGAAGCTGCCGACGGAATGAAACCCCATAAAATTTTCAGTGTCACGGTCCCGCTGGCTTTTCACGTTGGAGAAACCCGTTGCCTCGGGGTAGTAAAAAGGCTGCTGTATTTTTCCAAGTCTTTCCCGACATTTGTCCACCTTACAGTTTCCAAGGGATTTGAAAGCCTTGCTGACCGATAAAAGCCAGTTCAACAATCAGACAGTAGATGAGATTTCTATTGAAAAACCGGATGCCACACAGATGAAACCGTATTTTCCATTTTCAATTCATTTCATGCAATTTTTCATTTCCAATTTTGAAGTTTTCAAAAAAAATTTTTTTTTGTTTATCTATCTATAATAATAAAATCAAGTGTAATGTATCTGTCTGTCTGTCTGTCTGTCTGACCGAGCTCTCCAGCCAAATCTATTGCACGCAGGGACCTGGAATTTTTTACACGGAAGCACAAAGGGGCTGGCCACTAGACCTCGAAGCCCGATTTTCGATTTTTGAATTAGAAAAATAAAAATTTTTTTTTTACCTGTCCTCAATTAAACTAATTTTTTAACAGATTGTTTCGTTTTATCGACGGGGAATGTTGTGTGCAACTCAACTCAACTCAACTCAACTCAACTCAACTCAACTCAACTCAACTCAACTCAACTCAACTCAACTCAACTCAACTCAACTCAACTCAACTCAACTCAACTCAACTCAACTCAACTCAACTCAACTCAACTCAACTCAACTCAACTCAACTCAACTCAACTCAACTCAACTCAACTCAACTCAACTCAACTCAACTCAACTCAACTCAACTCAACTCAACTCAACTCAACTCAACTCAACTCAACTCAACTCAACTCAACTCAACTCAACTCAACTCAACTCAACTCAACTCAACTCAACTCAACTCAACTCAACTCAACTCAACTCAACTCAACTCAACTCAACTCAACTCAACTCAACTCAACTCAACTCAACTCAACTCAACTCAACTCAACTCAACTCAACTCAACTCAACTCAACTCAACTCAACTCAACTCAACTCAACTCAACTCAACTCAACTCAACTCAACTCAACTCAACTCAACTCAACTCAACTCAACTCAACTCAACTCAACTCAACTCAACTCGGCAACGCCGGGCGGGGTACAGCTAGTTACTCAATAATAAACAATTTCAATCGCCCAAGGAAAAAACATTTTTGAACAAAACCTGAAATTTTCATGGTTTACGTTTCAAAGGGTGCAGAATCCGAATCTGCATTAGAAAAATATCCGTCCCTCCCTCGTTAACAATTTTTTCCTCAAACGCATTTCAATTTAGTTGCTGGGAATAGAATTATCCGATTTGCACATTTCTGTCCCTATTCAATACTTAACGATATTATTTGACCCAATAAGGTCAGGTAGCTTACTTAATTAAAGTACTTAATTCGAGTAGCTTCCAGTAATTTTTTCAAGAGGGCAGAAATTCCCAGGGGTTCCTGTCCGGATAAAACTTGAAATATTCCGCTCACGCAAAGGGACGAAATGAAGGGGCACGCAGTGAGGAATTATAAAATAACTTTTCTATTCGGATACTGTTCATTATGAATGAACTGAGCTTATGCATTCATGGTAGGTATTCAAACTTTCGCGGATTATATTTTGACGTGAAATTCGGGTCAGACAAAATTTTGCTCAGATTTACGAGGGTTATCTTCTGAGAGATTGTGTTTTACAGGTAAAGCTGGCTAAATAACAACGTTATTGACATAATTGGATTGTATCGCTTGATATACCGTATTACAGTGGGTAACAAGCCGATCAATGGTCCCTTTAGCCAAGTTAATACCATTCCCTCAGACCTAGATTACCTTAAGATTGCGCTTAATCATTGTGCGAAACTGAAACAGCATAACGGTACATCTGTAAACTGGGTTTGGATTACCGAGGATGATAGGTATCTATTTCTAAAAATATTTTGAAATTCTTTAATGATTTTTGCGAAGAATTTTCTCGACGTCTTGCGAAATTTAAAAATGTATTTAAGATTTTTAGAATTTGTGAACTGCCTTGAAATTTTAATGTTCCTAGAATGTTCTAAAATTAACACAAAAATGCTCCGTATGTTGTCAGATTTTTAAAACCCCTTTTTAACGAATTTTCAAAAAGTTTTAAAAAATTGTGTAACCTGAAATAAATTTAGCGGAATTTAAAATCGTGTCGATTTGTCTAATTCTCAATTTTTCAACTTCGTCTCGGCGAAAATTTGACTTTTCTTGCCAAACACCACTAAGTGGTAAGACTTACCATTGCTGTCGGATTCTGTTGCAGCATCCTGTACGCTGACATTGTCAATTTCACACCGCTGTCAGAGCGTCTGAGCGCGTCTGATCTGGTGAAAACTCTGAACGAACTGTTCAGCCGATTCGACCAGCTTGCACAGGTTATTAAATTTTGAAAATCTTCCAAAACTCAGATTTTTTATATTCGCAGAACGAAATGCCAATGCTTTCGGGATGATTTGATACAGGAAAACCAATGCATGAGAATCAAGATCCTGGGGGATTGCTACTACTGCGTGTCCGGACTGCCAGTTTCTAGGCCGAATCACGCGTCGAACTGCGTCAACATGGGATTAGAAATGATCGACTGTATTGCGTGAGTACATCATCCCCCAAGGGTGGGGTTATCGATCCGAAATAAATTTATAAACTCTACGAAAAACTAATTTCATAGAAATGCAGGCTATGAATTTCAATGTTTATGCTTGGAGAAACATCAGCAAAAAACCATTGCTTGTCCACGCATTTATCAGTCTCAGATTATCGTCTATGCAATAAATTTAAATTGGTCGCCTAAGCATGTACATTTGTATTATCAATTTCCGAGTAACTATGTACATGATCAATTTATTGACCCCCATTGAAACAGATGGATTTTGCAATAATTTTCTGATGATTTTGATTTTTTTTACTTTCTTAAAAAATTAATCTATGCAATCGATCGGGAAAAAATCTGCGATGAAATCTTGATAACCTCCTGCCGTCCACCGTACGCCGCGGCGTCCGTCCACTGTACGCCGTCCCCCGTACGCAATTCACCGTACGCCGTCCCCCGTACGCAGTCCCCCGTACGCCGTCCACCGTACGCCGTCTACCGTCCGGGGTTTTTAAGGGGGAAGAAGTTTTCGTAGATTTTTGAAATTTTCACCAAAAATCATGTTCTTTATGTAGTTGGCTCAACTTATCAGCGTTTTCTTGAATTGTTTTACAACACTATTTTATTGCAATTAATTTAAGGTTGCTCCAATAAATTCTGCCTTATCCTGCCAAGTAATATTGCAGGCCACCCAAATAAAACCGACGCTCCGGATTAATTTAAAAGCCCGATGATTCTTTCGGGCGAATATTTCTCTCTTTACTTTCCTTCAAAGACTCGCGAGATGGAGGATGGGATGCAGAAATGGTTCGGCAGTAAAAACAAACGTTAAAAAAAGGATTAAACCGCGAGAACCTTTCGACAGAACGTCTTATAGTTAACAGAGGGAAAAAGCGAAACTGCGGTTCGTGAATTCTGCTAAAAGCCTTTCCTCCTGCGCAAAACGCTCTTGGTTAGAAAAAGCAGATAAAATGAAGTGAAGAAAGATTTCGTTTCCCGTAGTCTTGAATGTAGAATTTTCGGCTGATATGAGACAAAATAATTAATTATTATTTCAACTTGATTTTTTCTATTATTTCATTTTTTATTATTTATTTATTACACTAAGTTGATGCCGTCGATCAGGGGTGTACAACAACATTTTGGCTGGGCCTATCAACGTTCATTTTTGTGTTAAACTTTTGGAATTAAGAGCAAAAAGAGAATATTCTAAAAATCTAAATTTTAATAATCCAATTTTTGACAACAGGGGTTGTCAAAAATTGGATTATTAAAATTTAGATTTTTAGAATATTCTCTTTTTGCTCTTAATTCCAAAAGTTTAACACAAAAATGAACGTTGATAGGCCCAGCCAAAATGTTGTTGTACACCCCTCCTCGTAAAATTCTTTCCAACTTTTTTCCACTTCAAGGGTGTAACGAAAAAGGTAAAAAGGCGAAGGGAAAACCACGAATGAGCCATTAGGTATTCGACTTTATTTATTTTTAGGGAAACGGCTTTGTTTTTCCAACCCCCGAACCCGGCAGGGTGGAAAGTTAGCGTTGACTAGCCAAGCGCGTTATCGCCCTACGTGCGTGGCGGAGCCGACGGATCTGTAACTCAGGAGTGATAACACATTCGCATCATTCGCATATCAAAACACACGTTGATTGCCTTTTCCACGTGACGAAATTCGAAACGTCTCCCCTCGATAAATTCACGCTGAAGCCGAACAATTTGAAACTCATATAGGTGTAGGTTTACAGGTCTTAATAATTGAGTAATTATTTTGTAA
Source organism: Nesidiocoris tenuis (assembly GCA_036186465.1). Classification (NCBI taxonomy): domain Eukaryota; kingdom Metazoa; phylum Arthropoda; class Insecta; order Hemiptera; family Miridae; genus Nesidiocoris; species Nesidiocoris tenuis. The sequence goes on from AP028923.1 coordinate 5,756,061, forward strand.
TTATTACAAAATGCCTCATAAGTTGGGCTGAGATTTGATTTCCATTTGATTGCGAAGTTATTTTAGATCACAAATTATAGAATTATAATTATTTTTTATCATAAAATATAAAGTGATTACCTACATATTTTCTGCCACAAAATATAGAATTATTATCTATTTTATATAAAAATACACAATTATTGTCATTTTATAATATATTATAACAATACCTATCAAAATAGATTCAGTCGTTTCTCGATTGCCCATCTTTTCTTCGCTAAACAGTGGGTTCTCTAATAGAGACAGCTGATAGACGTTCGAATTATTGCGATATAATTATTTCGATATTTTTATATTATTTTATGCCGTTCATTTATTCAAAATCCAAGTACTCACTGGGAAAATCTCACTTATATTTTATGGAGGTTTCGCGTTTTTTATGCGGGCGTTAAAGCAACATCGAACCTTGAGTACAAATATTGTACAAAATATCGACTTAGGAAATATTTGAAATCGTGAAAATGGGTTTTCCCTAATTTTTGGAATGGTTGTTCTAAAAATTAACGTAAACGTTTAATTAAAACTCCACTGCTGTTGGATGGTGCCTTCAGAGGTTTAGGTCTTGAATAAATGAACGCCGGATCCAAATTTGAAGATCGAAGTTCGAGACTCGGCGTCCAGGTTTGAAACTCCGTTAAAGTGTTGCTTAAACTCGGAAAATCGAATTAACCGTTTCGCCAACTTCGTAACGAGCGAGGAAGTCGATAAACTCGATTTAACATAACGCATGGAAATTTGAACTTTTTGTACATTTCAAACGGGGCTTCCGCTAATTTGTCGCTGTGGCGTCTGCGCACTGATGTCTGTAGATGAAGCTCGATTTTGAGGGGACGAAAATTCAAAAAATTGCTTCCAAGAGAGAATGCCGAGGCTTATAGGTAATGAAGTATTTGGATAGCGAGATTGATCTTAATTCACAATTAATTTCATGTGACCTATCTTCAAGTTAAAAATTTATTTACCGGATATACAAAATACTTTTTTGACGTTTTTGAAAGGTTTCTCGGGAGCCTAACTAATTTTTTCAGAATTAATTTTTAATTACCTAGTAATAAAGTGGCAATATATAGCAATTTATCGATAAATTCAATTTGAAATTCCTCCATCCAGCGCGAATTTCGGAAATTGCCAACTATGCGCCCATCATCTGGTTTCCCGAGGCTACTGTTAATTCCCTCGGCCGGCGGCTGGTTGTAATTTAATAGCGGAGGTTAACCTCATAAATTATAATGAGTCGGTGATGAGATGAAGACGAATTGTAAACCTGGACGAATTCGCCATATTACGTAACCCCAGGACCGCAGTATAGTTTAAAATCGGCCTTTTTGTTTTATTTTGATTTTTATTTGATTTTATTTTGTAGTTTATTTTGAATTTATTATTATTTTTCAATGCGCGGCAAAAGGACTGTAAGGGAAGCGACCGGATTTAACGTGGACATGCGCATTGGCGTTCACACTGGTAACGTTTTATGCGGCGTGATCGGCTTGAGAAAATGGCAGTTCGACGTTTGGAGCGATGACGTCACCATGGCCAACCACATGGAATCCGGTGGGCTACCTGGGTAAGGAAATAATAAAATTGCATCATTTTAGAAAAATGTCAAATGTTCAGACTTATTCAATTGATATATTTTTTATTAAATAAAAATTTATAAATTTTATTTAAAAAACGCTGCTAAGTAGATCAGTGGCATGTGCAGATTAGTTTTTGCTATGTCCGAAGAACTCTGCAAATTTTGCACAGGGGTTCATTTTTCGATTGCAAAGACAAACCTTACGATATATCGGTACTCCTTAAACACAGAATTTAGCTGTTATTATTCTATAATTTCAGTATCAATTTGAATTTTAGATGGGTTATTTAGAAAAACGTTTTTTCAACCAGGCAAAAAATAATCATCCTCTTCGCTTGATAAATACTTACTTACCTATCCATTTTTTCAACGCAGCTGACCGTTCAATTCCGTTAAATTTACCATTTAATCTATTCTTAATCACCTTCATAATTAACTGAATAATAATAATTATTAAATTCTCTGAATAATGAAATTAAAAATGCCTCATGCCTCAGAACCGTTGTTAAAGCCTGACTCGCTCTCACGTTGCCAAGCGCAACTGGTCGAAGTGTGAGTGCGTCACCTTGTTGGTGTAATAGGCTAGTAGTCGTAAGTAGATCAATCAACCGTATCTAAGAGCCGAGGCCAAATTCTCAAGTTTTTCCAATTTTCGTTTTGCTGATTTGTGTAATGCGACCAAATTCTTTAAATTGAAGATATCGGGAGGACAGAAGTTTTTGTGGGGATTCCAACGAGTGGAAAACGAATTTTGTGGCTCGAGTAGTTTTCGAGTTATTAAGAATTGGGGAAATTTAAAAAAACTCAAAACTGCTTCACTAAAACTGCAATAACTCCTAAACGGTTAAAGCTATCGGCGTGGCGATGGTCTCATTCGATTCAGCATAGAAAAATCTATAGAAAATGATACCTCACATGCCTATGTTGCAAATTTCCTTAAAAAGACGAATTTTTTACCACTTCAACAGCTGTTTTACTGGCCTTAAAATTAAGGTAGGGTTCTGCCGAGACGTTAGGACCAACTAGATACGGAACTTGATTTTTTGTAAAAATTTCAAAATTTTTCGATAACTCCTTCCCCCTGAAAAACCCCGGACGGCGGACGGCGTACGGCGTACGGCGTACGGCGGACGGACAAAAAATTTTTATTGCAGATTCGGATTCTACACCCCTTGAAACGTAAACCAACAAATTTTCAGGGGGTGTTAAAATTTTTTTTTTCCTGACCGATTACAAAGGTTCATTTCTTTAGAAAAATGAACCAAAATCAAATTTTTTAAATAAAATTTATAAATAAAAATTAATAAATTTTATAAATAAAAATTAATAAATTTTATAAATAAAAATTTATAAAATTTATAAATAAAATTTATAAATAAATTTTATAAATACATTTTATAAATACATTTTATAAATAAAAATTTATAAATAAAATTTATAAATATAATTTATAAATATAATTTACAAATAAAATTTATAAATAAAAATTTATAAATAAAAATTTATAAATATAATTTACAAATAAAATTTATAAATAAAAATTTATAAATAAAATTTATAAATAAAAATTTATAATATAATTTATAAATAAAATTTATAAATACAATTTAAAAATGAAATCTATAAATACAATTTATAACTACAATTTATAAATATAATTTATAGATAAAATTTATAAATATAATTTATAGATAAAATTTATAAATATAATTTATAGATAAAATTTATAAATATAATTCATAAATAAAATTTATAAATATAATTCATAAATAAAATTTATAAATAAAATTCATAAATAAAATTCATAAATAAAATATATAAATAAATTTTATAAATAAATTTTATAAATAAATTTTATAAATAAATTTTATAAATAAATTTATAAATAAATTTATATATAAATTTATTTATAAAATGTATTTATAAAATTTATAAATAAATTTATAAATAAAATTTATAAATAAAATTTATAAATAAAATTTTATAAATAAAAGTTTAATTATAAATAAAAAAATTTAAATTTCTTTAATAAATTTATAAATAAAATTTTATAATTTTATAAATAAAATTTATAAATTTTATAAATTAATTTAATATTTTTACGATTCGTATAATTTCAGGTTAATTCTTTCCATTGTCATTGGGAAAATACAACATGATGCTAATGCATGTCAAACAAATTGTTACCCTCAATTCGTGATTGTTTTTATGAAATAGTTCCAATCTATTTTCGAGTTATTTTTTACGATTTCCGTCGTGTAATTATTTGATGAATTTTCTCTTCTTTTGGATATAAAGATTTTTTTCTGCCCTAAAATTGTGACTTAGGCGAGTACATATCACGGAGGCAACACTAATGCAGCTGAACGGACAATTCGAGGTGGAGCCGGGACGCGGAGGGGAAAGAGATTCTTATCTGGCCGACCATGGAATTGAAACATTCCTCATAGTGCCGGTAAGTATTTTTTATTCTAGATGAACTAGTAATAAATTGATAAGCTTTGAAAAAAACAACGGCAAAATTAAAAAAAAAATTAAAAATTTTCAACGCAATTGTATGAGGAGAGTTTTTCGAGCTGACTTGTTTTTGAGTCATCGTTGCTGAGCATGTTTTTCACGGCTGGTTTGTCACCTGATGGTTTGTCACTTGACGGTTTGTCATTTGAATAAAGTGATCGCTTGCATGAACCAAATCATTCAGCCTAATCGATACGGAGGCGTTGCATTTTTGATTTTCAAGGTCGAAACTATTTATTGCCTAAAAATTTATTGAAACGGTTTATTGCCTAACCGTTTTGTACTTCCCGGCCGAATCGATTGAGTTTCAATGCTAACGCGTCGTGGTAAACTGCAATCGTACCATACTTCCACTAATACAGCTAATCTACCGTACCTATCATATATATCTCCATCTTTGTACTCTCGATAACGAAAACTTGGCGATTTGAATTTTTTTTTCTCTCCCTGTTTTTCCCCGGTGTCCAGCACTTGCTCACGAGGCCGGTGTGGAGAAAGCGCTAGGGACATCAATTAAAAATAACTTGCTCTTGAAACATCGTCGTGTGTTAACCAACCTTTTGCTGTGTTGGATATTGCGGGCAACGAAAATTTTTTCCCCGTACAATTTGGCGAAATCCATCCATCAATTGCGAGTGGACAGGTCTACAAATATTTCCTTTTACGGCTCGGGACTCCGAGGGTATCAACCTCTGACCGGGTCAAAAATATCGATTGTCAAGAATTATTTTTTCCACGGTATAGTTAAACGGATATAGGGGATATAATATTGTGTAGGGCCAAAAATGTCCCCAAAAACTAGAGTTGGAGAGTGAATTCAAAAAATTAATCCTCTGAAACGTCTGATAAGTATACTTATCCGGGATATTTTGAAAATGAGTGAAATTATTTTGAAAATAAATTAAAATAAATGAAAATATTTTGAAAATAAATGAAAATAAATGAAAACAAATGAAAATATTTTGAAAATAAGTTAAAATATTTAGACATTTTGAAGATACGACGACCTTCAACGCATATTATAACGCATATTGGACCCCATTTCGTCGTACCTACAATTGATAAAAACTAGAGTTGAAGAGTGAATTTGAGCTAAATTTTTAAAATTAGGTAATGCTCTGAAACGTCTGATAAGTATACTTCCTCGGGATATTTTGAAAATAAATATTTTGAAAATAAATGAGATAAAATAAGAATGTTTTGAAAATAAATGAAAATATTTTGAAAATAAATGAAAATAATATTTTCTTGATATAATATCTTTTTCAAGATATTATCTTGAAAATAAATGAAAATATTTTGAAAATAAATAAAAATATTTTGAAAATAAATGAAAATATTTTGAAAATAAATGAAAATATTTTGAGAATAAATGAAAATATTTTGAAAATAAATGAAAATATTCAGACATTTTGAAGATATGACGATACAACAGCGAATTTTTAATTTTGCCATGTTTTGTGCAAATGTCTTGTGCAAATGTTTCGTGCAAATGTCTTGTTTAGGGAATTTTTAGATTTTGATTATCCGTCATCCTGCAAAATTCACATTCTCCGAGTTCGTCCGCAAAGGTGGCGAGAATAGACGATAAATCGGATTTCCAACGTGACACTAGTTGCCGAATGCTTTGAAAAATTCAGACGACGGGAATAATTGATAAGCGCCGCCTTGTCGGCCTCGTGAAAATATAAACATGCCTCCAACTCAAGACGATATTCGAGCGTTATTTCCACTGACGTGAAAAACTGGCGCTTTCCATTGAAACTGACAGCTGGTCCAGTGCCGAAGTAGAAAATATTCCGAATGCACACTAGACGCCTGTCATTCTCGAAATGTAAGGGCGTACATTTTCCGGGGAATATCAAATATCTCGAGATGCTGCGTTTCGTATATTCGGAGCAGTAAGTTTCCGTCATAGGAGCGAATTTGGCTTAAAAAAACCTGTCTGAACAAGATCAGTTTTTGCCCGCCGCGTTTTACTTCCACACTTACGAAATGGAAGTATAGTAAAATCGAAGATCGGATCGGAGCTTCAGAAAATTTTTTTTCACTCACACACTTTTACTGAGAATATTTTCCTGAAGTGCCTGCCTGAATATGGTAATTTTCAAAAATGACCACAGCTTCTTCAATTTTTGACCATTTTTCAAATTTCTTTAACTGGAACGTTACGGTTACTTACTTCTGTTACTGGAAGACCTCTCATACTGTTTAACCGGAATTCAAATAACTCAAAGTACTTCCGATAAATAATCATTTTCAATATTTTCTATTTAATTTTTTCCTGGCCCCATACGTCAACCGATTTGAGCGTTCTTCGTCTTAAAATCTTCGTTTAACCTTGCAGAACACGCGTGTATTTTTCATATTCCGATAACTCCACTTTATTTTGATTTTAGGGGAGTTTTAAAATTTGCATAGTGATATTTTCGACCTGAACAGCCTTCGAATCAGTCAAAATATTATCGAATTGCGGCAAAAATTTACCCACCAATATATGGAAGTATTGTGTGTTATTGGTGTCAGGAAGGGAAGAAAAACGAGACGTCGCTTTGCCCGCAAAAAGCCGGCGACTCAAGGCGCTCGAGTTGGGCGGTGGGCGACGTCGCCCTCGGCTATCAAGGATCCGTTCGCGGTCGATCGCCAGTCAAAATGACCAAAACGATCGAATGTTGGGGAGCCGAGAAGCCGTTCGCCAACATAACGGAATCGACCCTCGCAAAAAACATTGGCCTCGCGGTAAGTGAGAAAAAAATGTACCAAAAAAAAAAATTGTTAAATAATTTCGCTATATTAATTGCTTAATTGAAGAGTTTTCCTTCAAAACTGCATAAATCCACTTTCGAGTTTTGTCGATATCGATTTCGTTTTTCGATTTCAATTCATAGCAGTTTTGTTACCTATGAGCAATCGAAAATCGAAAAAACGAAATCGATATTGGCAAAACTTGAAAGTGGATTTATGCAGTTTTAAAGGAAAACTCTTCAATTAATATTAATGCTTATTAATTCGATAAAAACGTGTAACTACTTATGGGAACATTGCTCGAGTTACGGTTTTAAAAAAATCGTCTCCCATGACATTGCATTTTCACCTGAAGAGCAAGACTGGCAAAAATATAATTGAATTTTACAGAATATTGCGATGATAGAATCTAACCTACTCCCTTACAAAGGCGGATGTCTAGAATGTGGGTGAGTATGAGTAGAATTTTTTGATTCTTTAAAAAATTGTATTAATGGTAAATTTTTGAATTTTTTTTGAAATTTAATAAATTTTTGAATTTCTTTTCCTAATTTTTTTTCTCAAATGATGGTTTTTCTGAAGTAAATTTTTAGTAAGTGCGTTAAGAATTTTTAAATCTCTCGAAAACATTTTGAATCGGTAACTCGCTGATGTTGGAATTGGGAACAATAAGAATCTTTTTTCATCAAAGTAAGTGGAGAAGGATCAGATTTATTTACAATGCCTCGGTTTTTCATTAGCCCTTAACATTTTTACGGGCACCACAGCAGATACTCAACTGCTGAAATAAAAAAATTATAAAAATTTAGCAAAAAAACTTATTATAAAATTAAGCTATTTTCCAAACATTTTTTAACTGCAGATATTGTGCGCCTAAAGATGGTATGGACCCTGCGACATTGTGGTTTACGGAAAAACAACACGAATCCCGGTATAGGCAACAGGCTGACCCCCATTTCAAAGAATACATGCTCTGCGCATGCGTACTGTTCGTCACCATGGCGCTCATTCAGCTCCTAACGATTCCCCGGTAAGTTTACCGTTAACCAATTTCGATAGTTATACCGAGGGATATTCTGAATGAAGGGTAGTTTTTCGTAATGGGTGGTATGTACGAGGCAATGAGTAACCTACTAATAAAACCTAACTAATTGATAAATGATAATAATTCATATTAATTAAAATAATAATTCCTATTATGCGGAGTTTTATCAATTATTACCTAGCTATCTCATTATTATAGCCACTATCATATTATTATAACCCGACCTAGTTAAGAAAGTCTCTTAATTACAATTCGAAGCGATTCTTTCGCTCGGAAGTTTTTCGTTTAATTTTTATCGCAATTTATATTTTATTTTCCTCAAGAGAATCGATCGGCTTCGATTATAGCAGGAGCTAAACTTTCACCAAGTCCCCTAAGTCCTTGTGAAAGCACTTCGAAGTCGTTACGAACATCATCTAACAAGTTTTATTCCCCGAAGATCAGGCGGTTGAGTTTGTTTTACCTCATCAGATGCAGCGAACAAAACTATGGGGTTTAATCGGGAATTGTTGTAAACCCAGGTTTTCAAACTTGGAAATTGGATAATAAATACAACGAAAAATCTAGAAGGATGATGAATTTGGTTTGACTATAAATATCAATTTTTGATGATTATCGAATCAATTCATACTTACTTAACAGATTTTTGGATATAATATCAAATTTTTTCATTGAGTGAGTACCAAGGAGGAGGGGGAATTAAAAGACAAATTTTTCGGGAAAAAAAAATTTTTAGTAAAAAAGAATTTTGAAAAAATTAAAAGTTGAAATTCTAAAAAAAAGTTCAGGAATATATGAAAAATTTTGAAGTTTTTTTGGAGGGCGAATTTGATAATAATCTAATCGATTCATCAAAAATAGATTATAATAAATTAATTATAAATTTGATTGTTGGTAAAATATAATTTTTTGAATCGAGTACCTACCTAAGAAGGAAATTTTGGAAAGATTTTTGAAGAAACAGATAGTACCTACCTACTTTCGAAAATTTGAAAAAAACGAAAAATTTGACAAATTAAATCAATTTATTAATTTATTAGGTATTTGAATGATAAAATCTGATTTTTTTATTATTGAAAAAAAATTAGAAACTTGGAAATTATTTGTTCTTCAAACCTCCGAATTATTAAATTAAATTTTTTATTTCCTCCGAATTTTGTCAATAAAAAAGGTTCAATACCCGATTTTTGCAGGCTGCTCGTCTTATGCACGGCGATGATTCCCGTGCTGGTAATTTTGCTAGCGCTTTCTTTCGTCTCGTGGTCTTGGACGCCATCGATCGATGGCGCGTCAAATTCGCCAAATTTGACTGGGCCGTCGACTGCTGCCAACGTCATCGCTCATTCGCGCTGGCTTCGCTGCGTTACATTTTTCTTCGTCGTCCAGCTCTTCGCCACCTGCGCGCTGATAAGCCTTGTACGTTTTAAATTAAAAATACGGAATTTTTTTCAATTTTTTTTCCATAGCAAGAACGAATTTTTGACGATTTTCAAAATAAAATCGACTGAAATGATAAGTTGTCCGAAAATTGCCACCAGTACGAATCATTAAGAGTCGAATTTTCTCTCAATTCGGATTGTCCAGATAGATATTGACTCGGATGAATTCACGGCCAATTCCGAAAACAGCACCAGCCAAGATCGAAACATATCAGCCGTCCAAGGACCAACCGAGTCTATCCATGCACCAGTAAGTGAATTTTCGCCAATGAATACCTGAAATAAAATATTATCTACTATTCGCAAAGGATTTAAATATTTTTTAGTTTGAATTTCATTCGTCTCGATATTTCAGACGTATTTATACAGTAGCATTCTCTCTTTCGCCGTCATACACGTATTTCTACGGATGGGATTCATCTACAAGCTCTGCCTGATGATCATTGTGGCCAGCGTTCATTCCTATATCATGACGATTCTGCCAGTGTTCAGCCAATTTTTCGAGTCCACGCAATTCGGGTCGGTGATCAATTGAATTACACAAATTAAAAAATATATTACGAAATAATTCTCATGAAAGTTTTACATGAAAATCGTACTAAGTTTGAACTTTTTATATAAAAACAATTTGACGTTCTTTAAAAAAAATTTCATTTATTTTTTAAGGCGTTTAAATTTACCTGAAAATTGTACTACGTTTGAATTTTTTATATAGAAAAATTGACGTTTTTGAAAATAATTTCATTTTTTCGAAAAATTTTAAATTGTAAGTTTAACAATTGTATTTTTTCGGTAAAAATTGATCGTTTTTAACAATTGTATTGCTATTTACAAAAAGTAAATATAAATATCGAATTAAAATAATCAAATTTGTGAAACTTAAGTATAGAGCCTTGCAGCAGTTGGGAGCTGGTACGACTGGAGCTGCAACACATTCAAGGATTGCATTTTGCCTACCACTCCCGGTGCAGGCGTTCAACTAATATTCCAATATGATATCCTACCTATGATCAGTACAATGTTACATATATGTAACATACAGACAATAGTTGTCTATATTGGTAAAAAGCCACTCGAGAAGAAATATTCCAAACAAGACTGAATCATTTCACATTTACCTTAAATTTCACTTTTTTAGAAAGATTATACAGTTTCAATTGATTTGACAAATGTGATAGGTAATTCTTTGTTTTCTTAGTCTATAGATCTATAGATTATCTATAATCTAATCTAAAATTATCTATAATTTTTTTGAATCCTTTCTCATTTTGGAGAAAACTCCTCGCTGTTCCACAGGCTCATGGAAGGCTCTTGGAAGTGGAAGCTCGTCGTCACTTTGACACTGGTGGTCGCTCTATTCCACGCCCTCGACCGTCAAGTTGAATTGACCGCCAGGACAGAATTCCAATGGAAGGCTCGTCTGCTGATAGAGCAAGAAGACGTCGAGACGATGAGAGGCATCAACAAAATTTTGCTGGAAAACATCCTGCCGGCTCATGTCGCCAGATTGTTCCTGCAGTCCACGCCGTCGCAGGTAAAGCCCGTTTCAGATCCCCTCCCCATCCCACAGACCGTCTGTACAGACCGGTTCATTTGGAAAGAAGTTGTGAAACCTCATAATTTGAATAGAAACCCAAATCGAGGGTAGTCTGTTCCATGAAAGTCCACGAGTTTGTGAACCGTTTTCGGCGGTCGAGCCATCGTCAGTCCAAAAACATCACTGAGCTTCACAACCACCGAAAGAAGTGAAAGCTTGAAGTGAAAGGCCAATAGAATAGAAAGGATCCTCTATTAAACCAAAAATGTTTCGTTTCCCATCAACTGCTCGATCTGCAGAAGCGTATGAATCAAATCATGAAGCGAAACATGTTACGTTCAATTGGTTTCCTTTCTCTTTTTGCCTTTCACTTGCTGCTTTCACTTCACCCCTCGTATGTACTGGTTGCCGTGGGGCTCAGTGTTGGTTTCATACTGACGATGGCTTGATCGCCGAAACCGGTTTACGGACTCGTGAACTTTCGTGGAACAGACTTCCATTCCCTCAATTTGAGTTTCTATTTGTTACTTGACACACCATGAATGCCTCCTCGCTTGCAGAATCCACTGATACCAAAATTGTCATAGTTTGTTCTCATAAAATGTCCAAAAAATGGCTTCCTTCCCATGCGAACCTGGGGCGCTCAAAATCCTTTCTTCAAAATCCATTGTCTCTCCCGGGAATTGTGGACCTGTTCCAGAAGCGCGAGTATGCCTAGCGCATGCGCAGCGTAAGGTTTGGATGTTTTTGACCCTCAAACCTCTCAAAAGCAGCCAAAATATAATCAAATTGTGTCAAAAATTTACAAAATATGGCAGATTTGCTTGTTATCTACGCATCGGTTTGTTGAAGGAGCTGTACCACGAAAGATATACGTCCGTATCGGTCATGTTTGCGTCGATACCGAATTTCAAAGAGTTCTACGATGAAACCGACGTGAACAAGCAGGGCTTGGAATGCTTGCGTCTTCTCAACGAAATAATCTGCGATTTTGACAAGGTATTGCCAGAGAAAATCTCAGCAAATAGTAAAGGGCCCGAAGCGATGCCCTGGGGTCGCCCAATTTTTAGCAGCATTGGAATTCCGCTGCTTCGTAACCTGTTTCATTCGTGGAATATTTTTATCCGATTTTATCGATTTTTTGCGGGTTATTTTATTGATTTCCATATATTTCTAGCTTCTCTTGAAGCCCAAGTTCAGCTGCATTGAGAAAATCAAGACAATAGGCAGCACGTACATGTTGGCTTCTGGGCTGGCGCCTGGCAAAGAAACTCGAGAGGTGATTTAACAATATGATGTTGAATATTTGCAACCAATAAAGTGCAAGATAAATAAATCTAATTTTTTCCAGATTGGTGCCAACAAGTCGCAATTCCATTGCCTCATAGCTCTGGTGGAATTCGCCATCGCTCTTATGGGCCTCCTCGACCAGATTAACAAGGAGTCGTTCCAGAGGTTCAAGCTTCGAATAGGTAATGTTTCAGACAATGCTATGGAAAAATGTTTATGTATCGAGAAGTGGTCAATAGCCAGCAGTACACGAAATATGTTTTTCCGTCTGGCAGCCCTGGAAAAACCGACAGCTGTTTAACATTTTTTACAATTTCCAATTTTCAGGATTGAATCATGGCCCGGTGATTGCCGGGATTGTGGGCGCGCAAAAGCCTCAGTACGATATCTGGGGTAATACTGTCAACGTGGCGTCCAGGATGGACTCTTGTGGCGTCATGGGCAGAATCCAGGTTGGCTCTCGTTTTTTACTTCAATATGAAAAAAAAATTTTCCATTGAACGATAGGGGGTCAGTTCTTCAGGTGCTATACTCACCAATAGAAAATTGATTTTAAATGGTTGTTGATTTATGAGACAGGAAAAGTAATTTTTTGTAATTTTGGCGGTATTTGATTTAAAATTTTCGCAAATTTCAGGTAACCGAGCACACGGCAGCGGTTTTGATGAACAGCGGCTACGAATGCGAGTCCAGAGGGCCGACCTTCGTTAAAGGGAAAGGCGTTCTGAACACATTTTTCATCAAAACGCAGTACGATTGTAAATGAACCAAGTGAACATAGAACAGACTGATTTTCAAATTGATTCAAGAATAGACGTAATTGTGTGTCAAAACCCCTTTTTTTATTTTCGACTATATAAGTTAAGTTCGGATGAACGGAAATTTCGTTTTTAAAAAACGTTGTTTATTAATTCCAGAAAAATTCACAAAGAATTATTACGTACGAAAGCTAGACCGACTCTGATGAGCTCTACGAGAGAAAGACTGCTGCTCGCAGGCAGCGGATCGCTAATATAGACTTTCTTAGCCTACTCAGCAGAAATGGCTCAAGGCCTCTAAATAAACAGATATAGTTCACATAACTCGTCCCCCCTGAGATTAAAATTATGGCTGACAAATTTTGTAAATGAAAATGTAACAACACTAATAATAATGACATTACAATATGATGTTACACTATGACAAAAATAGTAATGACAAAACAAAGGTTCAAGACTAATTTACAATGTTAAGGGAGACGTAAAGTATTACATAAAATCATAAGTTTGTGAGTATTTAAACAAATACTTCACTTAGCTCCTGGCAGGAGGATTGACCAAAAGAGTTGCCCTATATTTCCTATAATGAAAGATTATGTCGATAATAGTGGATATTAACAATAGGTAGAATACAATCGTCCAAACACTAGGTGTGATAATTCGAACTATACGTTAGTGGAAGGTGAATTTGTATAGGCGGGTACCGACAGTTGGTTAATCGATTTTAGTTTTATTGAAGTCGATGGTTTTTGGTTGAAATTTAATTGTTTGTTAGTTTGATAAGTCACAACAGGGCTGGATTCGCGTTCGCTATTAAGGAAAGTAATGTCGTTAGTTGCAAGAGATCTGAGGGCATAGCGTACAGTCGGTAGAACAGTCGTGTAAGAATTTGATTCAGTAATTCGTCTGTCTGGTAATAGTGGGTAATTGTATGGTAGAAGTCCGTTTTCTTAGCTGGTCCTAGTTTGATAGGTATCAGCCCTAGGTTCGTAGTTACGTTTACTATTTTCAGTCCGTAAGTCCATTGTAGCAAAGTGTCGAGGATGGCGAAAATAACCTTGGAACAGATGGGGGTTGAATTTATAGTAATTCGTTCGCGAGTATTTCTTCACACATTAATTTTCTAACCTCGGGAATTTGAGAGTGTTTGATTTGTATTTCTTCTGAGGAACCTAGTGATTTTGCGTATTGGCATACGAATACTCCACAGTCGTCGTTGTTTTGTTGAAGTGGTATGTCAGTGCGTTGTGTGAATTTCCAGTTAGTAGTGTCTAGTGGTGTACCTTTTTTGTGATTATGTTCTTCTGTCAAATAATTTTTGATGTCTTCAAGTATGTCAGTGCCGTCTTTTCCTAATGAGTCTAAGTACTCAATCTTTTGCAGTTTGATATAGATCGTTATTAGTCTCCAATGGGCGGCTTTGAAGATTGGGATGAAAATTATGTCCTTTTCGAAGAGGTCAGTTTTCCTAGTGTAATTTTTGACTCTTGTATATCCTCCAGCTTTTAGGGAAACGTACAAGAAGGTGTTGAAGGAAAAGGTGGTCGGAAGTTTGTGGTTTTGCCTGCTTCTTTGATCTATAAGTTCCATGTAAAAGTTAATGATTTTATCGTTTAGCCAATTGGATTCTCTGAGGGTAAGAAGGTCTTCTCTAGTGATGTTAAGGCCGAATTTTTTTGTAAGTACTTCGGAACGATCCAAAGTATCGTCCCAGGCGTTGATTACTGATTCCGAGAATTTTTTGGGTCGACGAATATTTGACAAATGAATCTTTTCTTTGGTGTTATGATGTCGAGGTATTATCTGAGCGGTTTTCAATTCGTGATCAACGGTTTTTATAATTTCTTTATTATACTTGGGTTTAGTTTTGGACTGTTTCTGGACTGTTTTTACGTAAACTTCCGGCGGTATTGCAGGCAGGTCTTCGCGGTCTTTATTCTTTTCTTCTATGACTTTTTCCTTTGCAACGTGAAGTTTTTCTTTAATTTGGGAGTAAAGAATTTTCATTTTTTTTTGTGGAGAGCTAAATAGTTGTTTGCAAGTATTGTGTCAACGTCTAAGTCAAGAAGTGTGTCGTCGTTGATGTGTCCGTAAAGAAGTTCGAATGGAGTTAATTTGGAAGCGGTGTGAATTGAGTTATTATAGGCCAGAATTGCGTGAGATATTTTCTTTTTGATGCTATCCTTTTTGAATTCTTCTCTCTCTTTCAGTACTCTAATGTGTTCAATCAATGTGGAGTGGAATCTTTCGATCAAACCTTGTGAATCGGGGTGTTGTGAGGAGGTGTAGTGAATGTTGATTTTGTGGAGGGCTGCAAATTCTCTCAATAAGGAATTTTGAAATTCTGGGCCATTATCTGTTACTAAATTTTTCGGGATGCCATGATGATTAAAGAAATTCATAAGGGCTTCCACTATTTCTATTGCGTTGGCTGATTTTACTGGATAGGCTTGGGCATATCGGGAAAATGAGTCAATAATTGTTAAAACTTTGGATCCGTCAAGGGTGATAGTGTCGATGTGAATAGTTTCGAGAGGGCGTGACGCTGTAGGTGTCACATTATACTTGACTTTGAATGGTTTTCGATCGTATTTGCATTTGAGGCAAATTTCACAATTATTGATGCAACGTTGGATTGTTTCTTTCATGTTTGGCCAGTAGTGAGTTCGCCTAACATGTTCAAAGGTTTCCGCGATGCCTCTGTGGTTGGTGGTTCCTTCGTGATATTTTTTAATTAGGTTTTTTCTCTCGGTTGTATCGAATACCTCTTCTAGTTTTTTCGTATATTTAGACATTGATATTTCCGAAAAAGCGAAATGTTGGGTCATTATTTTGGTGAATTCTTCGTAAATGTCGGTAGTGAAAAATAATCCGTATTTAATTTTTGGTACAATGAATTCCTTGACAAATTTTACTACTTCTTGCTCTAATTTCGAGGCACAAAATTGGACGGTGATCCTGGTTTTATTGCCAAATATTTTTTCGATTTTTACAGGTTTTTCGGCAGGCATTTTGACGGTTTCAATAATAATTTGGTTGTTGCAATTGTTAATTGGTTCGTCTCGAATTGGAATGGCTACTATGGCATGGCCTATTACATTCGAATGGACAGTACCCTCTACAGTGGACATTTTTTCATTTGAATCTAGTTCTTCGTCGGGATCGAGGTTGACAATCACAGAGCTATTTTCTTCTGACTCTAATTGATCGGTAATTTTTTTCAAGGGTGTTAGGAGTGCAAGTGGCAAAGAAATTGTCTAGGGCATCGTCTAATTTCTTTTCGAGGGGATCATGAACGTCGTCTTTGTTATTTAGTAGTTCGATTCTAGACAATGCGTCGGCGTTGGAATTTAATGAACCTTTTTTATATTCAATGTCGAAATCGTAGGCTGAAAGTTTGGTACGCCATTTGAAAAGTTTTGAACCGGGTTCCTTGATAGAAAATAGCCATTGGAGGGGTCTATGATCTGAGAAAATTTTGAATTTTCTTCCGAACAGGTAGGGTCTGAAATGCTCAACTCCGTAAACGACGGCTAGCAATTCCCGCTCAATTGTGGAAAGGCGTCGTTCACTGTCACAAAGTGTCCTTGAAGCAAATGCGACCGGAAGGTCAGCTCCGTTGGTAATTTGACTTAAAACACATCCGATCGCGACGTTGCTAGCGTCTGTTGTTAAGTGAAATTGTTTCGAGAAATCGGGATACTGGAGGATCGGGTCGTTTGTGAGGAGGTTTTTGCATGTTTCGAAACATTCGGCATATTCCGGGTCGGAAATGTTAATTTTGCTACCTTTTTTCAAACACCTAGTCAAGGGTTTGGTTACTTTGGCGAAATCTTTTATAAATTTGCGGTAGTATCCCAGAAGTCCTAAGAAAGATTTTATTTCTTTAGTTGTTCTGGGAATGGGGTATTTTGTGATCGCCTGGATTTTTTCGGGGTTTGGTCGAACTCCATTTGGGGTAATTATGTGGCCAAGGTAAGCTATTTCTCTCCGGAGAAATTCCGTTTTGTCTAGTTGAATTTTGAGATTGGCTTTACGTAATCGTCTGAACACCTCCTCTAGTCGGATGATGTGTTCGGCTAGAGAAGTTGAATAAACAATTACATCGTCCAGATAGACGCATGCAAATTCATTCGAAATTCCTCGCATGATGTTGTCCATCATTCGTTGGAATGTCGAGGGGGAATTTTTCAATCCGAAAGGCATCCGAGTGAACTCTAGGTGATAATTTGGGGTGCTGAAGGCGGTTTTACTAATGCTATCAGGGTGCATTTCGATTTGATGAAACCCTGATTTTAAATCGATAATACTGAAATATTGGCAACGACCTAATTTGTCTAATAGTTCCGAAATTTGAGGGAGAGGATATTTGTCTTGAATGGTTTTCTCGTTCAATTTCCTATAGTCAATCACGATTCGAAATTTGGGTTTTCCACTAGCGTCAGCTTTTTTGGGCACGATCCAAATTGGAGCGTTCCAAGGGCTTTCACTGTGTCTAACAATTCCGTGGTCAAGCATTTCTTCGATTTGGCGATCGACTTCTTTTCGATAAATTTCGGGAAAGCGGTAATTTCGAGTGAAAATTGGGATTTCATCGGTTGTTCTGATTTGATGCTTTACGTTATTAGTGAAAGAAAGAGGTTCGTTTTCCATGTGGAATACATCGGGGTATTTAGAAATTAGATCCAGGATTGCGGATTTCTCTTCCTCATTCATGTGATCTAATCTCAATTTTGATGGGTCAAATTTAAAATCAAAGTTATCGGAGCAGTAGTTATTTAAAGATTCGAAATTCTCTGCGTCAGTTAGGTCTAACGTTTCGGCAGTGACTGGTTGAATTTGAGCAAATTTTCCGACAGTATTGGCTGGGTTTAGAATTCTGACAAATGTTTCGTGGTCTTTAACTTGGATTAAGCATTCTGGAATTTCGAGTTTACCGATTCTGGTGTACGGCAAAATCGCGTTACCGTTTTCGATATTTTTAACCCTAATTTTTATTTGCTGAATGCAACGAGCATCGATTAGGTTCACATCGGCGAATTGAGAGCTCAGGTAATGGAGAGGGATGTCTACTCTTGGGGTTCTGAGAAGGTGGTTATCGAGGTCGATTGATGCTTTTAAGATTTTCAAATTGTCTAATCCGAGTAGCAGGTCAAATTTATTGTGAAATTCGAAGATATTAAATTTTAAGTTCAAGGATCTCGCTTTGAAAAGTTCACCGCAGGGTACAAGAGTGGTAAAATTTCCTCTGGATGATCCATGAGCAGTTTTGACAATAAAAGGTTCTTTACGAATTTTGTTTTGGAAGAAATTTTCGGCTATGGTTGGGTTACAGTAACTTTTGGTGCTACCTGTGTCAATAAGAATTTTGAGGTTGGATTTTGGAATTAGGACGTAGGGTAACTCGCTGATGGTTCTTTTTTCAAGATTCATCAGTTCGAATCTGGGAATTCCTGGGGAAGGCCGGTATCGCCTAAAAAATGCTCCTGATCGGGTGCATAATTTTGGTCGTACTCGATTTGGTTTTCCGTTTCGTTGTCCCCGGGATTTTCTAATTCGTTTCCGGTTTCCTGTCCGGTTTCCATATTATGGAAATTCGGATTCGAAGTACGCCACGACATAGGAACTGCCTGTGTACTAGCAGGCCTAGGCGGTTGAATGGGCTTTTGGACCGAGAAGGAAGGTTTCGGATGATTTTGGAAAGAAGACGGTCCCTGGTTTTGAGGTTGTCTCGAAAATTGGTTTGTCTGATTCTTTTGCGGGTTCGGGGTCGGATTCGGTTTCCAATTGGGGTTTGGCCTAAAGTTATTATTTGGTTTAAAGTTGGAATACTGTGGGTTTTTGAAATTTTGGAGTTGAAGTGGAGGTTTTTTAAGAGGCTGTGGAACCGTTCTAGGGTTGCTCTGGAGTTGAAATTCGTTCGTTAAAATTGACAAGGCGACGCCCAAGTTAGGGGGATCCCTTGTTCTTATTGAGTTGCCCATAGGCTCTCTTAGACCTAATAGAAAGATCCTCAATCCTACTTTCTGGTATTCTGTTATTAGTATCTCCGCTTTCTCTCTGTTGTGATTTTTGAGATAGGCCGACAATGTATTGAGAATTTTAACTACCCTGGTATGGAATGTGAATGGCGATTCCGATTCTAATTGCCTTTGTTTGGTTAGTTCAATCAGTAAAGTAACGTCGTCACGTCGGTCTGTATAAGTTTCTAGTAGGGCGTCTCTAATTTGTTCATAAGTGGTTAGATTTTGAGAAGAGATGTCGTATCTAGCTGGTGGGAGGATTTTTGATTTAATGCCCGAGATTAGTTTGAAGTTTTGATAATTTTCCGGCTCGTCAGGGATGAAGAAAATTTGGTACAGTTTCTGAGTAATTTCTAGGAATTCGTGAAGGGCTTCGGGGGTGCCGTCAAATTGGGGAATAGAGTCCAAATCCCCGCGCGTTAGCGTTGGTCTTTGGTTTCCAATTGGTCCTTCCTGATGGTGGACTACTTCTCTTACAAGCAAATCCCTAACCATTGCATGGAGTTGTTGAATTTGGTTTTGTTGGCTTTCGATTATCTCCCTATTGGTCATGTCTTCTTGGGCTTGTACGTTAGCATTAGCCATCTCTAGAGAGGGGTGGTTTTCAAGTTCAGAATGAAGATTTTCTGGAATGGATTCTAAATTCGTAAACCTCCCTAGATGGGTGTGAACGTACTTTTTCAAAGATTTGGGAATTTTGAAGCCTTTAAATTTATCGGGTACCTAGTGAATTCAAAATTTGTTAGTCAGAATTTTATACAAAAAAATGCAAGATTTAAGAGATAAAATTGCTGAAAACAAAAATGTTAATCAAATTAATCGGATAAGAAATATAATATCAATAAGCTGAAAAGGAAAAGTTGAAGCTGAAATGAGTCGGTCTTAAGACTACGGTTTTACAAGAGTAAATTAGAAGATAAGGGAAGTATCGAACGACGTTCTCGACGTTCTCTGCTGAGGTCCGGTCGGACGGTGAAGGAGATAAGAAGATTCCGCTGTGTGAGCAAAGAAAGCTCGGCTGCGAATGCGGATGGAGCGACAGAGAAGGTGATATGCTCTCACGGTGTTCTCTGGTCGACTCGAAAATAATAATTATTCTCGATTGAGAAAATAAAATGTTGGTTTCTCAGGGAACAGGTGGTCCTTCTGAGACTCGAGGAACTTCGGGTTGTTCTCTCCGAGGAAGATCGTCAAATTTGCCACGGGTTGGGCCAAATTTGAATTGAAGCGAAATTGAAGAATTTCGAAGAAGAAAAATTGTTCGTACTCACAGGGGGTAATTCATTACCGCGGTACTGTGAGGAGTCTCCGGTCAGCTTCTTGAAGTCGTACGGTCTGGGAGTAGGTTTACACGATACCGATCGCGAATGGTCGATTACTTTCTATATTCGCGGTACGTGCTCACGGGACTGCGCCAGTTAAGTTCGGATGAACGGAAATTTCGTTTTTAAAAAACGTTGTTTATTAATTCCAGAAAAATTCACAAAGAATTATTACGTACGAAAGCTAGACCGACTCTGATGAGCTCTACAAGAGAAAGACTGCTGCTCGCAGGCAGCGGATCGCTAATATAGACTTTCTTAGCCTACTCAGCAGAAATGGCTCAAGGCCTCTAAATAAACAGATATAGTTCACATAACTTACCTATATTTTCGTTTGAGAATTTTAAATTTTGTACAATATTTCTAAGGGTCCTACACTACGCTCATAGGATTTATAGCTCATAGTATTTTCAAATTAGTCATAGACAGGTTTATGGTGTAGCTGAATTTTTTAGCACCCTACTTTTATTTTTGTAAATACTTACTAAGAACGATCGTGCTTCTGTTTCCAGTGTTGATTTTCCAGTGTCATAAGTTTAGCTATTTGATCAACCAGCGATCAATACAATAGCATTATCGGGCCAAAGAGATGATTTCTTAGTAGGAATTCAACAATGTTAAAAGTACTTAGAAATAAATTGTTTTCATTAAACATTACCTTTTTATGACACCGTCTTCCTGACCGATGCCTCAGTGAAAAAAGTGGGTGAAAATCCGGACCAAATTGCTCCTTACCTACTTGATGGCTGGTGGAAATTTTTGATACTTCTAAAATTCTACTCTGGGTCAAATTCTCCAATAATTATTATTGCGATTCTCGTATAATAGAGCTCTTGAGTGATTCTGTTATCCTGTTACCAGTTTCCAAAGAATTCGGAAACGGTGATTGAAGAACGCAGCTTTTTGTGTGGATGGAAACAATATCCAACCATGGAGTGACCATGGCATTGTTTGAGCTCCTGTGTTTGACTCTTGCACGACGCTTCACCAAGGACTTATTTTTATTGACCGTCTTGCTGAAAATTCCTTGGAAATTAGTTAATTCAAGCGTCCTTGGAGAAATCCAGCTTAAAAAATTGATAAACCGGCAATGAGAGGCATAATCTGATAATATCATATTATGTCTTCTCTCAACTGGTTGCGACGCACTTGCCAATCGGCCACGTCTCTCAAGACATCTAAACGTATTTCCTGGTATAAGAAGGGAAAGGTAAACGAACTCACAACTCATCCAAAAGTCCCAAGAAACTCAGAGCGGGAGAGGAGTTTCGAATTAAACGCGCCCAACCGCCGAGCCAGTGTTGGGCCATTCACATTAAATGAGACAGGAATTAAAATATATGGAACCCCGAGGGGAAGATAACGGAGAGGGAAACCTCCCTATCTAAAAACGACGACATCGAGACCACTCAGAACCAAAAGTGAGCCAAAGGTATTTTTAACGCGTTTGAATCGGTTATTTGTGAATGGGCTTTCTTCACATCCCTGATACTATACCTCTGGGAACAAGACACTTCAAACCGCCCTCCGGTCTTTGTTTTCACTCTATTTCTTCCGACAGCACTAATTCCCGGGTCATTTATCTTTTCAACGCGTTCGACTCTTTTTTTTCCCCGGGAGTAAATTAGGAGTTGTCTTCGCGGGATTAGGTCACAGCGAGTGAAGTCGAAGTGAGATTTGACTCGATGATCTATAGCTGTATACAGATACAACTCAATATCAAAATATCTTACTTTTGTCGTGTATTATATTCGTGTATATTTCTTCCAAAACAGCTACACTTCACAGCACAGTTAAACAGAGAGTCAACCGTCAACCGAACAACTGAATTAATCATATTGATATCGAGTGATAAGGATAAGGAGAAGATTCGATACTATCAGTGATAGTCTATCACATTGAAGTTATCGGTAGTGTTGAAACATCGGTTCTAAACCATCGATGGTAAAAACATCGACTATCGGATGCAAAACATCGATAGTTCAAGAGTATCGACCATCGATGCTCATCCCTAACTGCCACACTCCTAATGACGCTGTCGACATGAGAAATGTTTTTCGATTAAAATAAAAATCTGTATAATCCAATTAAATCTAAAGTATATACTAGTATGTCACATAATGTACGAATATAAATATTAAATAATATACTATTATATATAAGTAGGGATGTCCATCGATACCTAATATATCGATGTTCGATAGTATCGGTGGTGGAATATCGATGCCGATATATATCGTAGGTCGACTATCGATAGCATGTACCACCGATAGTATCGACCTAAAACTATCGATAGTTTTGCAAACATATCTGTTAATAAAAAAGAAGCGGATCATCAATACTTGCTGAATCTGAGACTTCATTGTCCACAGGCGCTGACAGCTTCTTCTCACTAACATTCTTGCTGAGTAAACCACTGTGTTTGGCTTCAATGTGGCTCCTCAGATAGCTTGTGTTTCCCGCAGTCTTCAACATTTTCCCACATGTCTTACACTTGACATTATTGGTCAATCTCTCAAAAAATTTCCACCACTCTTATTTTGGGAGGTATCGTGGATCGATCAACACAAGAGAAAAAAAAAGAATCAACAATCAACCTTGAACACTGCGAACAGTACGCGCGCAAACTCACAAACAACAACACAACATAGCCTGAAAAAACCTCACCAACCACAATCTTTCATTTTCCTCTCGATCCTACAAACCACTGATATCGATTACCATGGATTAATATCGATATTCCAGCCAGATGAAATCATTTTTTTTCCACATTTTTTCCGAATTTGTGTGATGTTAAAACATGGAACTTTTGGTCGAGTTAACATATTGGATAAAGCTGATATATCGGTCTAAAAAATATCGGCTAAGACGACATCGGCAACGAACTATCGATAATCGATACTATCGGCCCTTTCATCATCGATAGGAAAATGTCGATATATCAGAGGAAAATATCGATATTTCGATACTATCGACTATCGATGGTCATCCCTATATATGTGTATACTTTATTAGTAATTGACTGCATTGACTCATTATCGTCAAAACCAGGTAAAACTTCGTTATTGCCAAATTCACAACTCGCGAAGACCCCACTGAGAAAAATCGTCGGTTAAAAAGTTTGAAAATATGCGGTTAATGACGAAATGCGGTCAAATTTCCGACATCAACAGACTACGAAAAACCGAGAAATGCCGAAATGTTGAAAATGCCGCCCCCCAGGCCATTTTAACCAACTATCCTACAGATTTGACCGACGTTTGTCTCGCGGCAACCGTAAAATGCGGTCTAAGGATGACCTTGAAACACTAACCGTATACAAAGGTCTGTCAAAGTGGAAAATATTTGCGCCGAAACTAAGAATAGGTGAGGTTAGGAAACCAGAAGTCGGTTACTGTTCATACTTCAACCGCGTATGGGTTGTTCAATTGACCGTTCAAGTTGGTTAATGTGCCGTGAACACGGTTAAAGAAACCAAGTCAGTTGTTTTACATAAGTTAAGTCGGTTAAAGCGTACTGGAGCCCAGTCGGTTAACCCATACTTTTGACCGTATAAGTCTGTTATTGCACCCCATTTCCGTCAATTACGGTCAAACCACTACAAGAAGCCGGTTGTTATACATAAGGTGAGTCGGTTAAAGCATACTCGTGTATAGTCGGTTAACGCATAGTTTTGACCGAATTCGTACCAACACAGGTCTGGCCGATTGACATTAACTTGAACCTTTCCCCACTCCTCCAGCTTATAGTCGGTTATTGCACTACTTTCACCGTATGCAATACCGTTGAAACATAGCAGTAACAGAGTAGAGAGGCGCCCTGCGCATGTGCTCCCCCTCCAACTTGTAGCCTCTACTTGGCTGTAAGGAGAAGTAGGGATCATTCCTCTTTCAACCTCGGTCGTAGTTAAAACGTTTGTGCGTCCACAGTTTTTGAGAGATCTACTCCCATCACCTCTGCTTCATCAGCAACTTATCCGTCATTTATTCCGGCTTTGACTCGCGCGTTTCTCGGCAATCGGCTCTCACGGATCGGATATTTCTCCCTTCGGCTTGACCTCGGCTCTTCTCTTGATTCTTCCTACTTCCTGGCTAACACGGGTACGCCTATTTTTGGACAAGAAAATGGTAAGTAATTGTGTACGTTCGGTGGATGATTTGCAGTATATTGGTTGAGGCTGTGTGTGCATCAGGCTGTCTTTCTGATTTTTTTCCATTTAGTTCTGAGGAACTGACGGACGACGCCTGCAGCCAGCAATAAAAAAAAGGAAGATTGAAGACGTGATCGACGTTGAGGGTAAATACTATTGAATGAAGAGAGATTGATTGTCAGGTTCATTGTGCATTGAGCATTTTTTTCACGATCTAACAAACGTTTTTCCCAGAAATAAAAACGGCTCTTCTCGACGACCCCGATTCTCAAATAGTGCAAGAGCGGCAAGAGGGGTGCAGACGGCGCTGAATCATCTACATTCCTCGAATCTTGGAAGAAAACGGCCGGTAAGCGAATAGCTTACGCAAAGGTCGCGAGTTTTGAAGACTACCTCGACACGGTGATAATTATCGGACTTCCCATAATCGGCCATAAGCTGGTGAGAAACAATTTTTTTTTTTTTGAGTGGTACTTGCTCGGTTGTAATTTTCAGCCCTCAGATGTATTAACAGTGTTTCGTGTTTGGTTTCTCAGCTATCCCTTGATTTCCAACTATACCCGGCACTTGACAGTATCGCCCTGCCGAAGAACGTCGCCAAGTTGAAAAACGCTATATTGAGGCTCACTTATAGTTACCATTATTGTAAGAATTTGTACAAATAAAAAAAAAACATATGTAGGTACCTATTGACTGTATCATACAGGTTTAAAATGTTTTATTAGTAAACGTATGTTAACAACTGCATCCATCACATGTATAACTTAAAATGTTGAGATGTTCCTGTTATGGTAGTCAAATTTTATTTTTAGGTCGCATATTTGGAAAACAGTTATGTACCATGAAGAATCAGGCCCACTTTCTCATTATCATTCTAATAATATGTATACCTAATTCTTTTTTATTAAACAATATATTACCAAAATGTTACTCAAATTTCATTTTCAGATCACATGTTTGAAATTCCATTTCAAGTGGGCTACATTAACCGTATTTCTGGTCGGTTGATGTACTCCACTGTGGAATGCCTTGACCGACTAGGTATGCGGTTAAAGTAGAACTATAACCGACTACGCATACGGTCAATGAAGTACCATGACCGATTAGGCATGCGGTCAATGTAGGACTACAACCGACTAAATATACGGCTAATGTACTGCTTTAACCGATTAGATGCCATGCAGGTTTTACCGACTTTTCTTAGGGTTTAACCGACTATTAGGCGGTTGCTAGCCATTAACCGCATTCACGTAAATTAACCGACTTTTGTATTAACCGACTTTGGCTGGGGGCGGCCCTACATTAACCAACTCCGGGGGCGGCATTTGTATTAACCGACTTTTGACATTAACCAAGTTGCAATGCGGTTGCTAGCCATTAACCGCATTCCCGCAACCGACTTTTGCCCTATTTTTTTTCTCAGTGCCGACTACACTGTTTTGGGAGGTTTTCTAAAAAATCTCTCGTCCTGATGCGTTCGGTACACTCGACTCCACTGCGCAAAAAATGATAAACTAGATACTCGAGTTAAATGTCGAAATACGATGAAGAAAGTGGCTAAATAGCAAAGCGTGAAAAAGGAATTTCGACGATGCCAGGGCGTGGTTCCCCTCGTGGACTTGGAGTGAGATTTGTCTGGAATGATGCCAACACGGGCAGCAGATAGGCATGAAAAGGAAGTATGTTGGTGAAGGGGGAGCAGATGCTTTCGGAATATGCTCTTGATATACGCGCCCAGGGGCCCCCACCGAAATAGCCTCAAGGGGTTGATGGCCCAAGGTTTCTCTGTTTTTCTGTCAGAAAATTTCTCTCGTGAAATAAGATAGAAAAGGGATTTCGAAAGTTGGCTGCACACGAACGGCAGGAAATCCGAATTTTCAAAACCTGAATACTTACCAGAAAATAAAAATGTCGCAAAAACATGCCAAAAATATATCATTCTAATCACCTAATATAATTGTTACCTACTTATTGGTGTTCTATTTTATTCAAGTTGGCATGTAATTCTACTTGATTAAATTATGAATCATTACATTTTTATCAATTTTAATTATCATCAGTCACTAATTCAATTTTTAATAAATAATTATTTTATTTTGCAAAATATTATTAAGAACATAATAATTAAACAAAAATATGCTGAAATTAGGGGATGTATTTAGCAAAAAATCAGCAAAGGAAAATTAATATAATTATCGCAACATATTTATATTGCATTTTCCGCAAAAATAGCTGTTAATATTTTTTTCCCTCATACGATTCGAAAAACGAAAATATTTCAAGGATATGACGTTCGTGTGAACTGTACCCGGTTGAAACATTGTCACGGTTTAAAGAGTGCCCGAGATAATATAGATACCCACTCGAAGCTGACAGCCAACTCTTTGAACTGACAGTTTGAAAATCCACTCATCAATATTGATAGTGTATGTTTTGGTTAGGACCCTATAAATAGCTTACAACATAAATTATATTCTCTCCTTGAATTTAATTAGTAGAAACTTTGCGGATAGCCGAACCGCTGACCCGATTTTGTCCGTTGCAAGGGAGTCCAAGGTACCTATCAAAAGAAGGAGTCCAAGGTACCAAAAAGGAGTCCAAGGGCCGTCGCCATAATCGTTCAAATCTGTTAAGGAAAATTTGGAAATTAACCGTTTATTTCCCTTGATTCACTTATCGTGGGATACCGAGGGTATTTTCTTCAAATTTCAGTAGGTACAAAACTTTTTTGCCTGGGCTTGATCAAACTGCTGATCCCGATTTTTTCTGGCTCCAGCTTTTTGCCATTCTGAAAGGACACACAAATGTTTTTGGGCTCGTTGGAGTCGTTGTTACAACAAATCTTTCTTTCCCCGGCGTCAAAGCAGGCCAACAATTATTTTCAACACAGACGAAATTAGAATTTAAAAAATTTATATTTCTGGCTGCCCTTTGGGTTCGACATCATGAAATAATCGGCGATTCTCTAAGCGCAGGGCAGAGGAAAATGGAGAAAGTAACAATACACAAGAAATCCACTGGAGAAATCTGATCCCATGCACTTCAATTAAAAATTTGACACGAAATTTTAGGAACCCATTGACTCGAACTTTTGAGTTCAAACACTTTTTCTTGGTTCTTGTGTCTGACAATTCCCTAATTATCCTATTCTTCATGCTCCTTCATTCTCCTATTCTTCATGCCACCATGAGTATTGAACTATAGATAGTCCATAAACCCAAAAAATTTCGAGTGCAAATATTTTCCAACGATCTTGAAATGCTGCCAGAGAAAATTCAGCAGTTCGTAAATTGAGATGCAATCAAAAATAGCAGACCTCACGCATCGACCAGCTGGCAGAGGGAATAGCAAGATTGATACATGACGTTTCCTGAAGACGAGTCCATTCCTGGATTTTCGAAAGGCTTTTTCGGCCTTTGACTTTCGAAACCTTCTGCGGAGCTTAGTCAAAATCCTTCACAGTCGTCGTTGAGTGGCAGAATCCGACAAACTCGGGCTTGATCCATCCGCTCGTCGTAGGGCGATACGTGTCAAGTATTTTCCGACTAAAAATACACCGCCGAGAGGAACACGACCTAATTTTTCTTCGTCATACCGACTTGTCCGTTAACGGGGTTTACGACTAACATCCGCCTTTCTGGCTTTTTTGGCATCGTTCCGACTGTTCTACGGCGAAGGAAGTTTTAATTAATTGGCCGATAAAAAAAGTTTTGACCGTAGTTCCCGGATGACCTTCCAATTTCGGCCTGCATCGAATATCCTGCATTGAATATCCTAATTTGAAACCTGAATCAGAAAAAATATATTTTTGGAGCACTCGACCTTTGACTCAAACTGATACTCGAACTTGAACGCAAACTGAAATTGAGATTCGAACTCATACTGATACCCAGGAACAAACTCGAACTGAAGCTCAAACTTGGAGATCAAAAGAGGGCTAAACTCAAACAAAAACTCAACTCAAATTGCTACTGACACACAAAGTTGAACTAATACTAATATTCAAACGCAAATGTCGAATGAAAAGTATACTAAAACTCAAAGTCATACTGATTCACTGATACTGATCCACAAGCTCAAACTGATACTGATACACTGGCACAAAATCAACTAAAACTCAAAAACATAAACCTATACCTACTGAGAACTCGAGAAACTCATACTCATACTCATACTCAAGCTCATGCTCAAACTTACTCAAACTGATACGAAAACTCAAGGATCAAAAGAAAGGTCAGAAAAATCAAACAAGACTCACAATCAAACAGATACACAAACTCAAACAGAACCTGAACCTCAAACTGATTCTGATACTCATATTCAACGGTCGAAAGAAAGGTAAGCTCAAACCAAAACTGAAACTAAAACTAAAAAATGATGATTAAACTGAGTTTGAGGTTGAATTATCAGATTGAGTTTCATTTTGAGTGGTAGTTTGAATTTTAGATACAGCTTGATACCTTTCTTTCGATTGAGTTTGAGTATTGATACTGTTTGATCAAAGAAAAGTTACCTCAAACTGGTGCTCAAACATTAACTGAAACTCAAAGTAATCTCAAACTGAAATTTATTCAATGCGAAACTAACACTAAAACTGAAACTAAAAGTCAAACTGAAACTAAAAGTCAAACTGAAACTCAAACTTTCATTTCGTTTGACACACTAACTGAAGAATGAATTTCAACTTAAACTTCAGTTAAACTCATTCTTCACTCAAACTCGAAGTCAAACTCACAATGGAACAGAAACTGAAACTCATAATCGAATTCGAAGTCAAACTTAATATGAAACAGAAACTCAAACTCATAATCGAAATCGAAGTCAAACTCACAATGAAACAGAAACTCAAACTCATAATCGAAATCGAAGTCAAACTCACAATGAAACTGAAACTCAAACTCATAATTGAAATCGAAGTCAAACTCACAATTCAACGGGAACTCAAACTCATAATCGAAATCGAAGTCAAACTCACAATGGAACCGAGCATCAAACTCATAATCGAAATCAAAGTCAAACTCACGATGAAACAGAAACTAAAACTCATAATCGAAATCGAAGTCAAACTCACAATGAAACAGAAACTCAAACTCATATTCGAAATCGAAGTCAAACTCACAATGAAACAGAACCTCAAACTCATAATCGAAATCGAAGTCAAACTTACAATGAAACAGAAACTCAAACTCATAATCGAAATCGAAGTCAAACTCACAATGAAACAGAAACTCAAACTCATAATCGAAATCGAAGTCAAACTCACAATGAAACTGAAACTCAAACTCATAATTGAAATCGAAGTCAAACTCACAATTCAACGGGAACTCAAACTCATAATCGAAATCGAAGTCAAACTCACAATGGAACCGAGCATCAAACTCATAATCGAAATCAAAGTCAAACTCACGATGAAACAGAAACTAAAACTCATAATCGAAATCGAAGTCAAACTCACAATGAAACAGAAACTCAAACTCATATTCGAAATCGAAGTCAAACTCACAATGAAACAGAACCTCAAACTCATAATCGAAATCGAAGTCAAACTTACAATGAAACAGAACCTCAAACTCATAATCGAAATCGAAGTCAAACTCACAATGAAACAGAAACTCAAACTCATAATCGAAATCGAAGTCAAACTCACAATGAAACTGAAACTCAAACTCATAATTGAAATCGAAGTCAAACTCACAATGAAACAGAAACTCAAACTCATAATCGAAATCGAAGTCGAACTCACAATGAAACAGACACTCGAACTCAATCGAAATCGAAGTCAAAATGAAGAAACGAAGTCAAGAGTTTCTGTTTCATTGTGAGTTTGACTTCGATTTCGATTATGAGTTTGAGTTCCTGTTTCATTGTGAGTTTGACTTCGATTTCGATTATGAGTTTGAGTTTCGGTTTTACTGTGAGTTTGACTTCGATTTCGATTATGAGTTTGAGTTTCTGTTTCATTGTGAGTTTGAATTCGATTTCGATTATGAGTTTGAGTTTCTGTTTCATTGTGAGTTTGACTTCGATTCCGATTATGAGTTTGAGTTCCTGTTGAATTGTGGGTTTGACTTCGATTTCGATTATGAGTTTGAGTTTCAGTTTCATTGTGAGTTTGACTTCGATTTCGATTATGAGTTTGAGTTTCTGTTTCATTGTGAGTTTGACTTCGATTTCGATTATGAGTTTGAGGTTCTGTTTCATTGTAAGTTTGATTTCGATTTCGATTATGAGTTTGAGTTTCTGTTTCATTGTGAGTTTGACTTCGATTTCGATTATGAGTATGAGTTTCAGTTTCATTGTGAGTTTGACTTCGATTTCGATTATGAGTTTGAGGTTCCGTTTCATTTTAAGTTTGACTTCGATTTCGATTATGAGTCTGAGGTTCTGTTTCATTGTGAGTTTGACTTCGATTCCGATTATGAGTTTGAGTTCCTGTTGAATTGTGGGTTTGACTTCGATTTCGATTATGAGTTTGAGTTTCAGTTTCATTGTGAGTTTGACTTCGATTTCGATTATGAGTTTGAGTTTCTGTTTCATTGTGAGTTTGACTTCGATTTCGATTATGAGTTTGAGGTTCTGTTTCATTGTAAGTTTGATTTCGATTCCGATTATGAGTTTGAGTTCCTGTTGAATTGTGGGTTTGACTTCGATTTCGATTATGAGTTTGAGTTTCTGTTTCATTGTGAGTTTGACTTCGATTTCGATTATGAGTTTGAGGTTCTGTTTCATTGTAAGTTTGACTTCGATTTCGATTATGAGTTTCTGTTTCATTGTGAGTTTGACTTCGATTTTGATTATGAGTTTGAGGTTCCGTTTCATTCTAAGTTTGACTTCGATTTCGATTATGAGTCTGAGGTTCTGTTTCATTGTGAGTTTGAATTCGATTCCGATTATGAGTTTGAGTTCCTGTTGAATTGTGGGTTTGATTCCGAGTTTTCATCTGAGTTTCTGTTCCAGATCCAGTTTATGTTTGAGTATCAGTTCGAGTTTGAATTTCTTTCTACCTCCGAGATTGAGTATCAATGATGTCAGTTATGATGATTGATGTCAGTTAGGGTATCAGTTTTGTTTGAGTTTCGGTATAAGTTTGAGTCTCAGTTCTAGTTTTAGTTTGAGTCTGCTCGTCAGCTTGAGTTTGATCAAGCGTGTAAGCGTTTTTGCTTGTGCTGTTAGTGTTTCCATCTTCCCGATCTTTCCAAACTCTATGATCTTTCCAATCTTTCGCAGATTTCTCAAGTGAAGCGTCTGTTTTCAATGATCGTATGGTATCGTCCATGATGGTATAACTAGCCCTTACCAATGGCCTTAGCGCTTTCGCCCGCACGGCCTTCCGCAGGATCAGCTCCCCTCATGCATCAATCAGAGGATAAAGGCTATTTTACCATATTGAGATTTTAGGGGTTCGTCACTCTGTTCAGTGCAGGATGCAGGCCGATTAGCTGCCATCTACAAACATTTCAGGTTACAAAAAAAAAACCGGCAAACTTCCATCAAAAACGATTTTCCTCAAAAGTACACAGTATAAACTCGCTTTAGCTTCAAGTACAAGTGACGTTTCTATCGAAACTGAATAATTTTGTTATCATCGTGCAAATAGAGTTGCATCTTTTCAACTCGGTCGCGTCGATTTATTTCCGTATGTTTTACGGTTCTGCTCCTCCTTTGATTTGTTGCGACCCCCAGACAGAATCCCTGGTGAAACTGTTTTGAAGACTTCCAACCGAGACAGAGCAGACGGAGCAGAACTGAAAATAATCATTGTTCCTAGGCATGTAGCAATGGCGGCCGTAAAAACAGTCGGGAATGGATTTTATGATCCAGAGCCATGCCAACTCACACTAGAAAAGGGGATTCTATTCTGGGATAGTGAGCGCCCGCGGGGCATGTGCAAGATTTTACAAACATGCTTTGTTCGAAATGACAGCGCATAAAGAAAGTTATGAATTCGACCGAGTTGGCCGTTCGGCGTGTTTACGAACATGGCGCACTGCCAGACGAATCATCTGGAAAAATAGGGTGACGAGAATCGGTAAATTTCGAAATTCCGCTCATTTTATGCGAATTCTTGTTAAGGCGTTTCTATGTCAATGGCAAATAACTCGGACATTCACGACAAGCCGGTACAAAATCGATAAATTTATAAGACTTTTATAAGAATTTATAAGAAATTTAAGATTATTGTTAGAATTTGCCAAATTGACGTCTACCAAATTATCATAAAGTAACTGTAGAGCACAGAAGTCTGCTGCTGCTACTCCACGGAGTCATTTTCCTAATGAGGAACATGCATGAATAACGAAATCCATTTTTTCCGCCTGAATGGTGCTGTTTAGGATGCGAAAATGATGTAGTGATGGTCTACAACGAAAAAACAACATTTTTCCTGGTGAAAAACGCAAATGAAAAGGGCCCTTTTGAATGTGGCGGGTGAGCCGTATGACGTCACTGCGCAGACGTGACTGCACGTAGTTCCTTAAAGTAGCGGCAAAAAATCCGTTATCGCCGTCCTATCACTATCACAACTCGGATGAGGTTGCACTGGTGTTCACGGGAGGATGTGCGATCTTTACTGTTTATTTGGTTGTATTTGCTCAATTTGGGAAGGACATTTTGGTACATTTTCTTATCGCAGATCGGATCTCTTTGCAATAGTTGTGGCTTACAGGGATGAACTACCGCATACACAATGTTGCCCTTAATTTTAATTCCTCCACTTTTTCCAGCCACTTCACACAACCATTATGGTTCTGTAATTGGAACCATCGCACTATTTACTTTGAGGTTCGTATGCGCATTATCCCCTTATCAATTACAGCAGTTGGCAACTGTTGACGCTGACTTGATGACGTAAACACTTTAGGCTCGTACCTATCTTGTAAAGCTGTGCAAACATTTCGTCCGACAATCTTATCATTTTATAAATTTGTTCACCGTCGGTCGCCCGGATGGGCACATTTTAGCCAACACTTGTGAATCGCTAAAATATCGGAAAAATTCGGGAGGCGTTCTCGCATATCAATTACAAAAACATTACACTCGATATACAGATAGGTACCTGTATAGATACATCTATTATTGATTAAAATCAAGGATCACTTAAATTTAAAGTACATGATCGCCTATTAAATATAAATATAGGTATAAATTTTGAATAAAAATGAAATACCTCAACCGTTGATTGTTTTACTTTTGTACAGAAAGATAGAAAAATATTTTTTCAACAGTAAAAGGTGATGTTGAGTAAATTAAAAGGTAATGTAGGAGACAGAAAAAAAATTATAGTGGACATATAATTTTTTATATAGCATATTTGCAATAAAGTTGGCCGTGAATGTGATGAATTCCAGACTAAAAATTTAGAAATTCATTTTTTTCTATCTGTAATTTTTAAATTTGTTTAAACCCTCAATTCTGGGCTCAGGAATTCAATTTTACATTCCTACCATAAAAAAGAAAAGGTTTTCCGTTCTTCTGAAAATTTGCTTTTTTACATTGACTGTTTTTGCAATAAAGACTTTTTTTTTTGTTAAAAAAAAGCAATTTTATATTCCTACCGTAAAATAAGAAAAGGTTTTCCGTTCTTCTATTCTCGATTTGTTCTGGCAAATTGTCAATTTAGTTCCGAAAATTTTCAATTCGACTTGGAAATGCCTGTTTGCTGTGGAAATGATTGTTTGCTACATTGATAGGTAGGAAAAATGTCGAATTTGTCTCGAATAGGAAAAGCAATAGAAAAATTAATGGTACCCTACCTGAGCCGACGAACAGTAAAAATAGGGAGGTACCCAGTTATAAAAATTAGCGTTAATTTAAACATAAACTTGAGCTGGTAGAAACCGATGTTGCACGATGATAACCGCCTTTGCTGAATCAGCCTTTTTCACTTTGCTGGAGTTAGGTTTTCAAATGATTCGAAAAAGAATACAACGGCAGCAAAGCAGAAAAAGACAAATCCAGTAGGCGGTGGCTGAGTGGTCGTTGGTGGTCGGCAAAATCCGCAGCAAAATCTTGATGATCAAATCGAGTCCAGCAATTAACCAAAACATTAAACATGGGTTGGTAGGTATCTAAAAGAAATCTGTCAATTTTTTCGGCTGTCGGGGGTGAGACAGAAGTTGACTTCCTCCAAAAAAGATGTTGGAGGTATTTTTGAGCGCTTTCGGCATGGCAGGCCTTTAAGATGAAGCTACATTTATCCCGGCACGACCTTTATTTACCATGTCAAATTTCATGTTGTTAATGGGAGTCGGAGGGTGCGCCACTCTCAATTGACGAGGAAATCCCATAACATCAAAAAATTCTCCTGATGAGGGCTGCTGAGCCGAAAGCGCTCAAGAATACTTATCCGAGGAGGTCAACTTATGTCTCTCATCAATTTCAAATTGTATATTGGCTGCGTAAACATTCAGAATTAAGTTACAGTGGGTACAGTGAGCTGGGCAATTTGCAGTAAGAAATCTAATAAACAGTAGTACCTAGCTGAAACTAAATTGTTTTTGGTTCTATTTGGGCATATTTTGCGGAAATGTATCTATTATAAACGAGTAAATTAAAAATGTTCGAATAATCCAGGTATTTGTCTAAGATTTGTCCAATTTCCAAAAATATTCCAATAAAATCTACGAAGACAAACTCTGGTGTAAAACCCGTCATTTTTTCTTCATCAATAAAGATGATCTACAATGTGTATAATGCGCGTTAAGTCACGAGTGAAAAAATTCGCCCAACTGAGTGGCCATCGATTGAAATGAAAAATTCTCCGAATAAAGGAATTCGACAAAATTCAAAAACATTTCGCGTTTCCAATGTCGGCACATTACGCGACCGCACGATTTTCGGAACTGACCGCTCGAAATCGAGAGGAGAAAGAAGGAAATCGTCGGTTGCCAGGAAACTAAAAACTGAGAGATTCCGAGGCTTTCGCTCCGAAGATCAGGACTGTTACGAGAATAGACGACGGCCAAGCGAACGCTTCGAGGGGGAGAAAAAGCGATGAATGAGCTCAAGAGAGGGGCACACCTTATCAATGGAGTGGGGGGGGGGAGTTTTGGGATATTTTTTCCCTCAATCGCACCTACTCGTAAATTGTGTGTCAAGAGTAGCGAGCCACCCAACCTGCAATCTTATCTGAGCGAGTTGACAGGAACAGCCGCGAAATTACAATTAGGACAATGGCGGTCGAGATTTGAGAGGCTGTTTTGGGTGGTATCCAGAGGAGGGGATGGAAGGATTGACAACTCATCCGTCATTTCAAATACTAGGAGATTTTTGGTTTTGTTCAAATTTCAATGGAACTATTTTGAACAACGAATTGAACAGTCTGCAATACAAAAGGATGCTAAACTAGATATTCATGAAACATACCTTTCCTGACTTGTATTCCTTGCTTTATAACATGGCGGTGCAAAAATTCGCTGAAAAATCGCTACAATGCTTGACACGAGCTATGCTGATTCAGCAACCAGGGCCCCTATGGCAGACAAGGGTTCTTGCAGCACCGGCCAGCAATCAGGTTTTTGCAATACACGATAAAGGGCTCTTGTAATGTTCTGAGCAAGGCTTTCAGCTGGACTAAGCAGCACAAGGGTCTCTTCCAAATCCACTTCAATTTGTTGGCAGGTTGTTGCAATTGCACAAGTTGCTGCAGCACCAGACAGTGCGACAGTTCTTGCAACGTAGAGAGAATGGTTTTTTCAATGCGAGGACTGTTGCACAGCGCAATGACTCTTGCAACACTCAGCTCAAAGGCTGCTGCAGCAGCATTGAGGTTCCTGCAACATGGAATAAGTGATTGATGTTGAAGCCACGAGATCGGGGGCTTCTGCATTGATTGTCACGAGCTCTGCTGCAACAACTCTCTCAACAGTCATTACAAGGGTTGCCAGAACCAAGAGAAAATTACTACTGCTGTGTGTACAAACTTGCAATGATTCTGCGAGGATGACTGCGATGATTCGGCAAGGATGACTGCAATTATTCTGGAAAGGATGACTGGAATGATTCTGCAGAAAACACTGGAATGATTCTGCGAGGATGACTGCAATTATTCTGGAAAGGATGACTGCAATGATTCTGCAAGGACGACGGCAATGATTCTGCAAGGATCTCTGCAATGATTCTGCAAGGACGACTGCCATTATTCTGGAAAGGATGACTGCAATGATTCTGGAAAGGATGACTGGAATTATTCTGGAAAGGATGACTGGAATGATTCTGCAAGGACGACGGCAATGATTCTGCAAGGATGACTGCAATGATTCTGGAAAGGATGACTGGAATGATTCTGCAGAAAACACTGTAATGATTCTGCAAAGGTGACTGCAATGATTCTGCAAGGATCTCTGCAATGATTCTGCAAGGACGACTGCAATTATTCTGGAAAGGATGACTGGAATGATTCTGCAGAAAACACTGGAATGATTCTGCGAGGATGACTGCAACTATTCTGGAAAGGATGACTGGAATTATTCTGGAAAGGATGACTGGAATGATTCTGCAGAAAACACTGGAATGATTCTGCGAGGATGACTGCAACTATTCTGGAAAGGATGACTGGAATTATTCTGGAAAGGATGACTGGAATGATTCTGCAGAAAACACTGGAATGATTCTGCGAGGATGACTGCAACTATTCTGGAAAGGATGACTGGAATTATTCTGGAAAGGATGACTGGAATGATTCTGCAGAAAACACTGGAATGATTCTGCGAGGATGACTGCAATGATTCTGCAAGGACGACTACAATTATTCTGGAAAGGATGACTGGAATGATTCTGCAGTAAACACTGGAATGGTTCTGCGAGGATGACTGCAATTATTCTGGAAAGGATGACTGCAATGATTCTGCAAGGATGACTGCAATGATTCTGGAAAGGATGACTGGAATGATTCTGCAGAAAACACTGTAATGATTCTGCAAAGGTGACTGCAATGATTCTGCAAGGATCTCTGCAATGATTCTGCAAGGACGACTGCAATTATTCTGGAAAGGATGACTGGAATGATTCTGCAGAAAACACTGGAATGATTCTGCAAGGATGTCTGCAATGATTCTGCAAGGATGTCTGCAATGATTCTGCAAGGACGACTGCAATTATTCTGGAAAGGATGACTGGAATGATTCTGCAGAAAACACTGGAATGATCCTGCAGAGGTGACTGCAATGATTCTGCAAGGAACTGCAATGATTCTGCAAGGACGACTGCAATTATTCTGGAAAGGATGACTGGACTGATTCTGCAGAAAACACTGGAATGATTCTGCAAAGGTGACTGCAATGATTCGGCAAGGATGTCTGCAATGATTCTGCAAGGACGACTGCAATTATTCTGGAAAGGATGACTGGACTGATTCTGCAGAAAACACTGCAATGATTCTGCGAGGATGACTGCAATTATTCTGGAAAGGATGACTGCAATGATTCTGCAAGGACGACGGCAATGATTCTGCAAGGATGACTGCAATGATTCTGGAAAGGATGGCTGGAATGATTCTGCAGAAAACACTGCAATGATTCTGCAAGGATGACTGCAATGATTCTGCAAGGGTGGCTGAAATCATTGTGCAATTCGATCTTTGCTGCAACAAGCACAGGGCTCCTGCAATGCGCAGCATAAACAAGAGTCAATTTTCTGAATGTTTCCTGCAGCACATGATTTCTTGCCTTTAAACGATTCCAGGAATTAGTTGTTGCTGCTCTCAGTAAAAGGAATGCGACTCCCATAGCAACGGGTATTCAACTAAGTCAGATCGGATGTTGCAACAAGCAACTCACGGGTTCCTGCAGCGGGAAGATTGCAGCACAACAGCGACAGCTGCAACAACACTTGACTCGATTAACAAAAAACTTGCAACAACCCGACAAGCATCTTACTGCTTGCTGCTGCACCATCTGGCACCACTGCAGCAACAAACCTTCCGATACATACTTTGCTGAATCAGCCAGCCCCGGACTTTTTCCAGCATTTGGAGTTCTCCAAACAACCTCATGCCTTGCTGCATCAGTGGTCAAAAATATCTTCTTAGAACAGGTATTGGTAAAATCCTCCGTAGGCAAAAACAACTTTTAACGGACGTCGATACGAAAAAAACGCTGCTAAGTAGATCAGTGGCGTGCGCAGATTAGTTTTCGGTATGTCCAAAGAACTCTGCAAATTTTGCACAGGGGTTCATTTTTCGATTGCAAAGACAAACCTTACGATATATCGGTACTCCTTAATCACAGAATTTAGTTGTTATTATTCTATAATTTCAGTATAAATTTGTATTTTAGATGGGTATTTAGAAAAACGTTTTTTCAACCAGGCAAAAAATAATCATCCTCCTCGCTTGATAAATAACTACCTATCCATCTTTTCAACGAAGCAGATCGTTTAATTCCGTAAAATTCACCATTTAATATATTCTTAATCACCTCCATAATTAACAGCATAATAATTATTATTAAATTCTCTGAATAATGAAATTAAAAATGCCTCTTCAGGACCATTGTTGAAGCCTGACTCGCTCTCATGTTGCCAAGCGCAACTGGTCGTAGTGTGAGTGCGTCACCTTGTTGGTGTGATAGGCTAGTGGTCGTAAGTAGATCAATCAACCGTATCTAAGAGCCGAGGCCAAATTCTCAAGTTTTTCCAATTTTTGTTTTGCTGATTTAACTAATGCGACCAAATTCTTTAAATTGAAGATATCGGGAGGACAGAAGTTTTTGTGGGGATTCCAACGAGTGGAAAACGAATTTTGTGGCTCGAGTAGTTTTCGAGTTATTAAGAATTGGGGAAATTTTGGAAAACTCAAAATTGCCTCACTAAAACTGCAATAACTCCTAAACGGTTGAAGCTACCGGCGTGGCGATGGTCTCATTCGATTCAGCATAGAAAAATCTATAGAAATTGATGCCTCACATGCCTATGTTGTTTTTTTCCTGAAAAGCACGAATTTTTTCTCACTTCAACAGCTGTTTTACTGGCCTTAAAATTAAGGTAGGGTTCTGCCGAGACGTTAGGACCAACTAGATACGGAACTTGATTTTTGGTAAAAATTTCAAAATTTTTCGATAACTCCTTCCCCCTTAAAAACCCCGGACGGCGGACGGACAAAAAATTTTTATTGCAGATTCGGATTCTACACCCCTTGAAACGTAAACCAACAAATTTTCAGGGGGTGTTAAAAAAAGTTTTTTCCTGACCGATTACAAAGGTTCATTTCTTAAGAAAAATGAACCAAAAATTTCCCGTAAAAATCACTTAGAGTTCGATAAATTCGTAGCCGAAAATAGCATTTGAAACGGATGAATTACGAGATTCGAAAAAAACCAGTGGGATAGGATCGTGATGGAAATGGTGGAAGGAGCTAACATTTTGAAATAACTTCGATTTCGGGCAACTTGCCCGTAATTCGTCGGTGAGGCTCTGGTTTCTGTCTTGCGTTGAAATCGTGCGGCTTTTTCTTTTTTCAGAAACTTCTGCGGTCTGTTTTAGAGAACGAAGTCGACGGATGGGGGGGGGGGGGTCAGTGAAGCAGTTGCTAAGGAAAACCGAAATAGTGACGTTTGTTTGTAAGAACTTGTTTCCCCTCGGGGCAAGCATTAATCCTGTCGGTCGAAAGTGTAAACAAGTATCGCAATTAGCTTTTCGTATGGGGAATGCCAAGATAAAGAAGGAATGGTGGCAATGGT
This sequence comes from Nesidiocoris tenuis, assembly GCA_036186465.1. NCBI lineage: Eukaryota > Metazoa > Arthropoda > Insecta > Hemiptera > Miridae > Nesidiocoris > Nesidiocoris tenuis. The sequence continues at coordinate 5,796,179 of AP028923.1, forward strand.
GCGTACCGAAACGAGAGGGGATAAATTTGCAATCCGCCGTCTATTCCTAGTCGGTATACAACCAATGTAAACACGAGTGAACTGTTTGAAAATCGGCATCTGGTCGGATGCCGGGTAGTTTAAAATAAAGTCTCGGCCAGCTCTGGACTTGAAGAATATCCGAAGCCTAGATATTTGATGAATTGTCTCAACAAAAGGTTTGGTTGGATTCTAGGTAGCATTTTTTTTAATGATCGTGATTCGAAGAAAGTGCATGAGCACGTATCATTTACTCGAAGCAAAGGCAACGTCGAGGAACAAATTGCCACGATAATCAGATATCGGTTGTCACCTTCAGCTAAAATGCTCGGCTTGATGTCCTCCGACGATTCGGACACTAAAAATAAGCAACGTTCCAAGCCCCTAAGACTTTCGTGACTGGTCGGCTGTAACTTTTTATCAGTTCGGATCCCGCCGGCTGCCTGGCAAGATTCATGGCCCAAGGTCTAGGCTGGCGCGGTCAGCTGGCGTGACCTGGGGGTTGAAAAGGGCAAGGGAGGACCGGGGGCGAGCCTCCCGACTGCCCCCAGGCTCATGTCGGTCTCTAGTGCACATCTGAAAGTCAACAATGACGGCCACGAAAGGAGCACCGAGGAAGGTCAGGTACGTTTATGTAAACGACGATATTCAAACGTCGGATTCTGGGGTACAATTGAATATATTATTTCTATATAATATATTTGAATTTCTGAAGGTCAATATTAGACCCCTTTGTGTCATTTTTACATATATATTTGAATATAATATATCATTAAAGAAATATTATTTATATTGTGGCTGAGACCTCCCAATGAGGGAGAACATGTGATTTTCCAGCCCAACACGAATGAGAAGCAAACTTTTAGAAACTCGTCGTTTAGAAGATAAGGAGAAGATAGGCATATTCAAAAATGATTTTTCCGTCGAAAAGCTGGCATTTTGAGCCAGTTTTTCCTGGAACGTGAGCGGGATTTCGCAACTTTTTCCAGTCTTCAACAAACGTTGGAAAAACTGCCGTTCTAAGTAATAAAACAATTCTTGAATTTGGACCAATTTTTGGTGTTTCTAACTAAATTTGAGAGAGCTGGTGTTACCTTGAGTTTATGGGAAATTTAACGGCCTTTCCAACGGTATCCTTGTTTTTGTTATTACTCCAAAACGTAACTGACTTACGGCCATTTTCCTGAGACTATGTCGAAAACACGAAAGAAAAACTTCGTATAGGAAAACTTGCACCGTTTTTTGAGCTCATGAAAAATGTTGTAGAACAAATGAACTGAAGCAACAAACCCTTGTAAGTAAGACAATCTTGAATTGAACATTGAACGTTCTTCAAAAACTATTTCAATAAAAACAACTCCTAACATGAGAACCTGAATTTGAAAAAAAAAATTATAAATGGACTGACTTTTGAGTTTTTGTTGCTTGAATAATGATAGTTTAGGCATATGTACACATTGCTCGAAAAATATGAGTTTGCTAGATTAAAAGTTGAACTCAACATCGGCCAGATACCGCGATCGCTATGAACTTGAAAAAAGTTCACCTCGAAAACGAAGAACTATCTTCATTTCCCGAGAATTGCTGCAGATCAATTAAAACTAAGACAAATCCTTGACCCAGTAAAGTTCCATCCCGTAAAATACGAAAGTTCCATGACGTGCAACTGGCGGTTCGGCTCCCTACGGTGCCAGGCGGTGCTACCTCAACTTTACTTACAGTCAAAGACCTCCCTAAGGCAATGGAGGGCAACACGATTTCCGCATCCGAACTTCCTGATAAACGGGAAAACTCGAACGGCCAGCTTCAGTTGCAGTAGAGCAGTCGAAGCAAAATAGGCTCGAAATTCGAAGGAACAGTTGAAAAAATCGAAACAAAATGCCACAGTTTTTCGATTTTGAGAAAGGTGCGTCGGATTCGAAGGGATAACTGCATATCGACCGAGCAATAGCGACCCTACTCGATTTATCTGCGAATTGGAGACTTGACAGTTTCGGACGTGGCGAATCGCAAAGCGGGTAAAATTCCGGAATACGGGTACGTACATTTTTGCCGATATACGATCAATTTTTGGCAGAAATAATTACAATAATGAGTATCCGCTAGTAAGCGAATCCATATATTCCTTTAATGATAAAAAAATTTAAAAAAAATTTCAAATTTTTTGTTCAATGCCAATCCTCCTCAAAGGTCCATGTAAAATTGACATTGTAAATTTTACTGTACCTATTTTTATTTGCATTGTAAATGTTATTTTATTCGCATTGTGTTGTCCCTTAATAATGCACATGTATTACTATGTATAGTAATTTTTGTGTGCAACAGGAGCAAATATTCGACTTATAAAATCGGCAAAATCAGTTTTTCCTGAATTTTTGATCTTAGCAGCATTGAAAAATATGATCGATTTTGCCCACAGTTTTTTTACCAAAATATAAAAGTATTTTGTGTTTTTGAGCACCATTGATGCACTTTTTTAGCACAATCTCAGGGAGAAGTAAGGTAATTTTTTTTTTAAATTGTCAAGAAGATCGATACTTTTATTTTTACTGACGTCGGCGGCTATATTTACTTTCATAGGTACCTATTTACGAAGTACCTAAAGCCCTAAAATCGAAAATTGGATCGGAGTTTCAGAACAAATTTTTACTTACACATTTTCAAAAATTACTCCCTCAATTCTCTACCTTTTTTCAATTTCCTTGAATAGAGATGTTTGTTCTCAGTGAGACCTATCACCATGTAAGACCGGACTTTGAATTACTCACACAGTACTTCCGATATATTAGCATTATTAATATTTTCTCTTTTATTTTTTCCTGGCCACATAAATGAACCGATTCGAGCGTTCTTGGTCTTCAAATCTTTGTTTTACTTTGCAGAATAAGTGGGTACTTTTTATGTTTCAAAAACTTGACTTTTTTTTCATTCTAGACGAATTTCAAAATTGACAAAGTGAGTTTTTTATATTTTTGACCTAAACAACCTTAAAGTAGTCAAAATATAATCAATTGTGTCAAAAATCATCTTATGGAAGTATTGTGTGTTATCTACGGTTTAAATATATTTAAACACACCTAAGATAAATACCGGGAGGGCCGGGGTCTATTTTGATTAAGAGGGCTAATAAAGGACAAGTCTCGCATTCGAGTCGTGGATAGCGTGGAGCTAATATCGTAAACACGTTTTACGAAAATAAACGGTACACGGCCCTCGACAGATATGAGAAGTTCGTGCGTGTTTTGGGACCGCATGCTACCTCTTCTTGACACTAAAAAAAGGCACCGGTCTCGAAATACTTTACATCCCGTAGCCTTACTTTATTTATTACCGGCTCGGGCGGAATTAACGCCATTTCCCTCTTAAAGGCACTGAAAATAATTTTTTAACACCCGCGCCTTAATGTGCGTGAGTTGCGGACATTTTTCATATTTGGCGCGCGCGCGGCACGTCTTCCCTTACGCAGGTTCAACAACTCTGAAGCTATATTTATATTTATGTTATTATATAGGTATTATATTTATTATTATGTTATTATATTTATGTTATTTATTTTATTTATATTTGTATATATATGTTGGAGAAAATCCCGAAACGGAGTCGAGGCATTCCTCATCGCCGGCCGAATCCATGGCACAAGAAATAAACTCACGCGCCAGAAACCGTTTTAATCACCAGAAACAGAATTTTAATCCAATTTTAAACACGCAACCACACAAAACTGCGGCAAAATTCCCCCGTCTTCCAAAAACATCCAGTCCACGAAAAAAACTCCCGCCACCACCACATAAACAAAAACTCCCGCGCCGCATTTGTGACTTCCTCTTCTTCTTCTTCTATTTCTACTGTCTGCCATCCCGAAGACATCTCCCACATATATTTATGTTTCTATTTACTAAGTTTTTGACAGTAGGTAGGTACACTTTTGAAAGAACTACCTTTTTTAACGAGTAGTACCTACTTTGAAACTCACAAAGTTTTTCGAAATATCCAAAATGTGCAAGCGTGAATTGTACCATTTATCATCGTAATTATACCCCAAGCATGTAAATTCCATTATCTATTTCACATTTAGCAATAGTATGGAGTTGAAAAATCGTGACTAGACCAATTCGTGACCATACTTTTCGATAAACCTCAGTGTTGATGTAAACCACTTTTGTCTTCAACACGCAAAACTCGGCGAATCTATGGTTTTTCTTGTTATAGCAACTAAAGTTATGGGCTGCAATCTCGTTTGCCCTCTATCTCCTCCACGTTATATTTGTTTCAAGGGCAGGTAATAAATTGGCCATTCATTTCAAAATAGTAAAACGAATGCTGAAGGAAAAGCCAGCTGGAAAATAATTGCGAGTACAAAAATAGTGCACAGTTATCGAGCTCATGCAGATCCAGAATAATAACGTTTTAGAAAATTTAAAAATTGAAAAACATTCCCTGTTTGATACTCAGGTAGGTAAGTGATGTTATCTCAGTTGGGAAATTCCAATTTTTATTCTCCTCCTTTATTGGGATTGTTGAAAAATATTACGAATAAATTTTTAATTTTAGTTTTGAAATACGATAAAATAAACCAGTTTTTTGGAATATGTTTCTTCTTAAATTTAATTCACGAAATTTAATTTTTGATTTAAAAATGAAAAATTTTAATTCAAAAAATTTAATTTTTGATTTAAAAATGAAAATTAATATTTTTAATATTTAAAAATAAAAAATTAAATTTCTCGAAATTCTAAAAACTAGGAATTAAAATATTCCTACATAAACGGTTTACCTATGAAAAATTGCGCTTTTTCTAACTTGAAAAAGTGTGGGGTAGGTTTACTTTGCTACAACAAACAAAACTCCTAAAACTTTGATATTCAAGTTTCTCACGACATTTTTGAGCTCTTCCTTAATTCAAATCAATTCCCAAAGTCAAAAAGATTATTGAAGTTGTCGGTCTAAATGAATCGGGCAAAAGTAAACATTGTTTTTTGACCATAATGCTTTCAGGGTCTAATTCCCTGCAAACAACTAGCCATAGTATACGTCTGAATACCACTTCGCGGATAAAGGATAAAGAAAAATCCATAATATCGTGACCTCATTAAATTCTTTTCTTCACCTACCCCACAATATCATCCCCTGTCTGAAATCGGAGCATCATCAATCAGAAATCTCTCGACCTATGAAAGGAAAAGGCGATGGAGGGGAGGCAAAAGTGGGGAATCACTTTTGTCGGTACCAGTCAGCGAATTGGTACATATTGTCGTAATAAATGGGATAAAATTCCGCCCCGTTCGCCCTGTGTCGCTCAGTTCTTGTTCATCCTCCGAAAACACGCCATTTCTAGATCCGATCTTCGAATCGAATATTGCGCAAATTGAGGTAAGAAGTTCTACATCTCGTAATCGAACTTTTTACTTCTTACTGCCATTTTTACTGGCTATCGTCCGAAAAATCCTCTGTAAGTAACTCTTTTTTTGGAGGTTCAATTTTTCATTTCCACCATCCAAGGTTGTAAAAATGTGTTTTTTTTTTAATGCACCTATCCAAGGACGACAGTGGAGGAAATATTTTCGAGTTTTCACAATACCATTTACCCAATAAATCAATAACTTGGTTTTTCAGAAAAATTTTCATTCTGGAATTGACAAAAAAAAATATAAATTTACGATTTGAGCCCTAATAAAAGTATTTCTCCATGCATAAAAAAATCATTTTCACTGCCCTCCAGTGCCCATTTCCAGAATGGCTCGGAATTCCGAGTTAATCAGTTTTGTCTGCCAACTGCCACGTTTAGAAAAAGGCAGGATTTTTTTAGAAGGGCGCCAGATGTTCGGGAGGCGCCAGTTTGGCACGTTTCGATGTCAGATAGAAGAACTCAGCAGACCGATAATACTTTCTTCGTAGCACGATGTTTACGACCGACGGGTTTAAATAGCGCGTTCATTTTTTCCGAGAGGCCATCAATCAAAATTGGTTTGAATGCATTTCAACATTTTCCCCATCGGTTGAATACATATTTTGAAAATAAATGAGGGTGGGAGATGGAAGTTTGGATAAAATCTATCATTCATCATAATATGATAGATTTTATCCATATTATCATCACCTAATGTCGGTAAACATGTAAACAAATTTCTTTCGATGACGACGGTTTTGGATTATTTTTGGTTCATTTTTCTTAAGAAATGAACCTTTGTAATCGGTCGGGAAAATTTTTTTTTTAACACCCCCTGAAAATTTGTTGGTTTACGTTTCAAGGGGTGTAGAATCCGAATCTGCAATAAAAATTTTTTGTCCGTCCGCCGTCCGCCGTACGCCGTCCGCCGTACGCCGTCCGCCGTACGCCGTACGCCGTCCGCCGTCCGGGGTTTTTCAGGGGGAAGGAGTTATCGAAAAATTTTGAAATTTTTACCAAAAATCAAGTTCCGTATCTAGTTGGTCCTAACGTCTCGACAGAACCCTACCTTAATTTTAAGGCCAGTAAAACAGCTGTTGAAGTGGGAAAAAATTCGTGCTTTTCAGGAAAAAAGCAACATAGGCATGTGAGGTATCATTTTCTATAGATTTTTCTATGCCGAATCGAATGAGACCATCGCCACGCCGGTAGCTTCAACCGTTAAGGAGTTATTGCAGTTTTAGTGAGACATTTTTGAGTTTTTTAAAATTTTTACAATTCTTAATAACTCGAAAACGACTAGAGCCACAAAAATCGTTTTCCACTCGTTGGAATGCCCACAAAAACTTCTGTCCTCCCGATATCTTCAATTTAAAGAATTTGGTCGCATTACACAAATCAGAAAAATAAAAATCGGAAAATTTTGAGAATTTGGCCTCGGCTCTTAGATACGGTTGATTGATCTACTTACGACCACTAGCCAGCCTATTACAACAACAAGGTGACGCACTCACACTAGACCAGTTGCGCTTGGCAACATGAGAGCGAGACAAGCTTTAACAATGGTTCTGAGGCATTTTTAATTTCATTATTCAGAGAATTTAATTGTTATTATTCTGTTAATTATGTAGGCGAATAACAATAGATTGAATGGTGAATTTAACAAAATTGAACTATGAGCTGCGTTGAAGAGATTGGTAGACAGATACCTATCGGGATAGTAAAGTGAGCAGTGTAGCTTTTTTTCGCCGGGTCGAAAAAAAAGTTTTTCTAAATCCCATCTAAAATACAAATTTATGCTTAAATTCTTGAATAATAACGAATAAATACCGTGTTTAAGGAGTACCTATATAAGTATCCCTAGGTTTGTCTTTGCAATCGAAAAATGAACCCCTGTGCAAAATTTGCAGAGCTCTTCGGATACACAGAAAACTAATGTGCACATGCCACTGATCTACTTAGCAGCGTTTTTTGATTGGCAATTATTATTATTTAATATATCATCTTCGGCGTTTTATATACCGGCTAGAAAACCGTAATCCATCTCAATTTATCGCACTAACGAGCGATGATTTTTGGCACAACTTCGCACGTCCGGTAAGCTCGAGACTTCCTCCGAACTTTTTGAGAAAAATTGAGGAAACAGTTCTTTATAAAAGGCCCCGATTCGCGTGCGTCAGCGATCTCCCCTTCTTGGCAAAAGTTTACTGCGAAGAAAAACATGTGAAAAAACGTAAGACGCGTTTTAGATCGACCTCGGACTTGATTTTTGCACGAATCTATAATCTAAAATCACAAAATTGGGAAAAATATAGGGAAAAAGTAAAAAGCAGAGATTCGGATGTTGTATATGACTATTTTTGCCGTGATCTAAATTCTGCATAATCCCAATATTGCATTTTTTGGGGCAAAGGTAAAAAACCACTCGACGGCTAAAAATATCCAAATCATTTTAGGATATTTAGTTAATCTGGTTGATATTTAGAATGTTCTAATTTATTATAATAAATTACACCATGTTTACAGCGGACAATAGATTTTAATATAATTTCAATAAATAAGGGAATAAATATAACAGTCATGCTTCTGCATGCTTACCTTTATATGACGTTGCCGAAAATCTGTCAAATAGGGTAAAGATAAATTCATATACGCCCCCCGCCGGATCCTTTGTACAATTTGACGATTTGACAATGAATTTGATGATTTGTAGCAGACTGACCTTGGCTGAGGGGTTACAGGCGTGACATGACATTTAGAAGGATCGTTTACGGTTTACATTTATTTGAAAATGCGACACTCAGGACCGTAAACTCAGGTAACCTAAAAACCACTTTTTCCTGCATCAAAACTTATTAATTTCCCATCTATTAAACGAGGTAAATCCAAAAAGGATTACACCGCTTATTCTGGACCATTTTATCCAAAAAAAGGGAGGTTTTAGACATTGTAAAATGTATTTTTTTAATCCCGCCCAAAAAAGTAACGACTGAGTGATCGGATTATGATCAAATAACAAACCGAAAGACAAGGCAATGCCAATCTTCGGAGGGCGTTGGCAACGATGCTTTTCGCAAAGATTGATCCGACCTTGGCCCGTCCAATACGATACCTTCGTTTTAGTCATTGCTTCTAACGAAGACGGTTCAGGCAAGCGGTTAAACCAATGAGCACGCCCTGTTTATCTGAAAGTGGCCGGGTAAGATTAGAGATTGCATGCTACTTTAGTCTATCATGGCGACCTCGGGTTGTTACTTAGGCGAAGACCTCGAACTCCGCCGATGACCATCGAATTTCGGGGTAAAAAGCTCACCGGGGGTGGAAGATTTGAGGGAATGACCGACTGACGTCATGAGGTTTTGAGGTGAAATATGATCGTCGAAGTCATGAATCGAAGAATTGAAAATACCTCCGTTCATATAAGAGAAAATTAGCAACTTTTGTAGGGTGTCAAATTCCTTGTTTTGACCCATTTTTTACATCCTGCCCTTTAACATAGGCTTGGTTTTGAAACTTCTGGAGAAAAATTGTTCTTCAGCAGCCAAGAAAAGTTCGGAAATTCGATCGTTGCGAGTGTGCAGGGCCCATAACCTGTTGGTGTTGACTTTGTGGACTCTGGATTGACCTTTTCGGCACCTAAGCGATGCTGCTAGTATGGCGTCTGAAATCTCAAAAATTTTGAGCAAGCATTTGATGCAGGCACTTATTTGGGAGTAGGCAGCCAACATGTAGATTCGGTCGATCATGTTTGATTTGTTTCTTGAACGATGAAGTAAATTCAGTTCGTCGGTGCTACCTGCTCACCAACTGACGATTCGTATCTTCATAAGGTTGACCAACGCCGTATTTACCTATTAACAATTTCCTCTCGTTCCCTACACATTCGAACACGAATTCGTCTGACATTTCCCTACAAAGTGAATCAATGAAATTCAATTGCCTCATGCACGGAATTGAGTTTTCCTCGAAGGTGCAGTTTGAGCTTTGCCCTGATACCGTGACGTAAGCAGTGCCCCAGATTGAGACGTTTTCAAGATTGATACACTTACAGACCTCCTAGCTGGCTATCTGAGAAAAACCAAGGTGGGATGCTTTCAAGGCTGTCCATCTCAGTCTAGGACTTGATCCAAAACCTCTGGCTACTTTGAGGCGTCTCACAAGACGAATTTCTATAGAAATACTTGCGTACTTCGGCTCACCATGCAGGACAAGTGCGCAATTCAGAACATTGAGCAAAAGAAATTATTTATGAACATAAAGATCTTAAAATTGAATGATAAATCGAGGACCAACTAGTCCAGTAGAAATGGCCCAAAAAAGGGCCTTAGACCTACTTTATTAATTTTTAAGTAGCGATTTTTTCGGATTTCTTACGCGTTCAGACTTTACAGGACAGTAACTGTCCAGTGATAATCAAACTCGAAGTCAAACTCACAATGAAACAGAATCTCATACTCGAAGTCAAACTCACAATGAAACAAAAACCCAAACTCATAATCAAACCAGAAGCCAAACTCGAGGTCGAACTCACAATGAAACAGAAACTCAAACTCATTGTCAAACTCGAAGTCAAACTCACAATGAAACCAAAACCCAAACTCATAATCAAACCCGAAGTCAAACTCACAATGAAACCAAAACCCAAACTCATAATCAAACCCGAAGTCAAACTCGAAGTCAAACTTACAATGAAACAAAAACCCAAACTCATAGTCATACTCGAAGTCAAACTCACAATGAAACAAAAACCCAAACTCATAATCAAACCCGAAGTCAAACTCACAATGAAACAGAATCTCAAACTCATAGTCATACTCGAAGTCAAACTCACAATGAAACAAAAACCCAAACTCATAATCAAACCCGAAGTCAAACTCGAAGTCAAAGTTACAATGAAACCAAAACCCAAACTCATAATCAAAACCGAAGTAAAACTCGAAGCCAAACTCACAATGAAACAAAAACCCAAACTCATATTCAAACCCGAAGTCAAACTCACAATGAAACAGAATCTCAAACTCATAATCAAACCCGAAGTCAAACTCGAAGTCAACCTCACAATGAAACAAAAACCCAAACTCATAATCAAACCCGAAGTCAAACTCGAAGTCGAACTCACAATGAAACAGAAACTCAAACTCATAGTCATACTCGAAGTCAAACTCACAATGAAACAGAAACTCAAACTCATAATCAAACCCTAAGTCAAACTCGAAGTCAACCTCACAATGAAACAAAAACCCAAACTCATAATCAAATCCGAAGTCAAACTTACAATGAAACAGAAACCCAAACTCATAATCAAACCTGAAGTCAAACTCGAAGTCGAACTCACAATGAAACAAAAACCCAAACTCATATTCAAACCCGAAGTCAAACTCACAATGAAACAGAATCTCAAACTCATAATCAAACCCGAAGTCAAACTCGAAGTCAACCTCACAATGAAACAAAAACCCAAACTCATGATCAAACCTGAAGTCAAACTCGAAGTCGAACTCACAATGAAACAAAAACCCAAACTCATTATCAAACCCGAAGTTAAACTTGCAATAAACTGAAACTCAAACTCATAATCAAACCCGAAGTCAAACTCGAAGTCAAACTCACAATGAAACAGAAAGTCAAACTCATAATACTGTGAGTTTGGACTTCAGTTGACTATGAGTTGGACTTAGTTGGACTCAGTTTCTGATTCATTGTGAGGTAGAGTTCGAGTTCGATTGTGAGTTTGACTTCGATTTCGATTATGAATTAAATTCATAAGTAATAAGTACTACTTAACTAAGTATTACTTTTAAGTAATAAGTAAAACAAAATTTGTCTTATGTTTCATTGTGAGGTTGAGTTTCCGTTTCACTGTTAGCTCGACTTCGAGTTTGATTATAAGTTTGACTTTCCATTTCATTGTGAGTTTGACTTCGAGTTCGATTATGAGTTTGAGTTTCGGTTTCATTTTGAGTTTGACTTATTGTTTAATCGTGAGTTTGAATTTCCGTTTCATTGCTAGTTAGACTTTTAGTTTGCCTAAGAGTTGGAGTTTCTGTTCAGTGTGAGTTAGTCTTCGAGTTTGACTCCGAGTTTGACTTCGAGTTTGACTTCGAGTTTGACTATGAGTTTGGGTTTTTGTTTCACTGTGAGGTTGACTTCGGGTTTGATTATGAGTTTGGGTTTTTGTTTCATTGTAAGTTTGACTTCGAGTTTGATTATGAGTTCGGGTTTTTGTTTCATTGTGAGTTTGACTTCGAGTTTGAATGTGAGTTTGAGTTTCTGTTTCATTGTGAGTTTGACTTCGGGTTTGATTATGAGTTTGGGTTTTTGTTTCATTGTGAGTTTGACTTCGGGTTTGATTATGAGTTTGGGTTTTTGTTTCATTGTGAGTTTGACTTCGGGTTTGATTATGAGTTTGGGTTTTTGTTTCATTGTAAGTTTGACTTCGAGTTTGACTTCGGGTTTGATTATGAGTTTGGGTTTTTGTTTCATTGTGAGTTTGACTTCGAGTATGACTATGAGTTTGAGATTCTGTTTCACTGTGAGTTTGATTTCGAGTTTAATTATCACTGGACAGTTACTGTCTTGTAAAGTCTGAATTGACTTCGATTATGAGGATCACTTTTTGCTTCCTTGCAACTTCGAGTTGTATTATGTGATTGTGATTCTATTTCATTTTGAGTTTGACTTCGAGTAGGTGGTGTATATTGGTGAAATACTGTAAAATGGCGAAAGATCGTGAAATAGGTGGCTATTCAATCGAGCCCTTCTTTCGTTTGAGTTAATTTTTCGAAAGAGAAAGGGCAAAAATTTCGCTATTCTGCAGGACTTGAACCTCTAACCTCCTGCTCTCTGAGATCCTTCCTCGATAGCTGTGCACTTCTTGTGAACATCAGCTGGCCAATGTGAACTATCCCGGGGCCGGATTAAAGACAGAATTTCGGAGCCACGGCCAGTAAATAAGACCTGTCAGTCCAACAGCCGTCCGACGGACGCATATTTTCCCCGCTTTTATTGAAAACTAAACGCGCCGGACCGCCAACTTCCGTCCTATTTCAACCTTTTGCCAAACCTCACAATTAATTTTTCGGATCGAAATATCCCCGTGGGATATTATACGCCCACGCTATGGCCGGTGAAATATGCGATCCTTTTAGCCTCATTTGCGGACAGGTCAATTCAGGTTACACTGAACTACCAGGAAGTCGCTTGACAGGGGGATTATGAAATTCGGAACGCCTATTTGAAAACGAGATATTTCTGATTTCGAAAATAAAAACCCGTGATTCATTTCTATGTTTTTTTTAATTCAATTTTCTCTTTAAATTTGCTAATAAAATTGATCGTTTTTACAATTTCTGAAGAACCAGAGCCTTTTCCGTGTTAACCACTCACACGAACACAGTGTGCTCAAGGGTTTTGTGAATGAATGGGAAAACCTTGGCGTGACCAGGGTTGCCTCGTTTAATCAATCTTCTACCCAACTCGTATCGACTCGCTATGCACTCGCACACAATCTTGAGATAAATTACCTATTGTTGAGAGAGAATAGTAGTTTCAGCACTAGATTTCGCATCTATTCTTTCCTCTTTGAAAAATGTGAATAATGTGAAATTGCAGGTGGTTTTAAAAATTGTAGTCTTGAAAAAGGGATTTACCCGAAGAAAAGCTTCTAATCTTTGTTCAGTTCTGAAAGGTGGGCATCAAGGATTCAACGTTAACACCTAACTACTCTGATCTGTCGTTTGAGGAAAAGCCATTTTCCAAAAGTTTTTTCCTTTAAAAGTTTTCAGTCTTTAAAACAGTCCAACCAAAAAGATTCATAAATCAAGGACTAATTAAAAGAATATTGTTTTTTTTCGTAACCAGGTAGGATTTATTTCAGTTTTTACTCATTTTTCTTTATTTTATTTATCCTTTTATTTTATTAGTTTAATTTTTCTGCCATTGGTTGATGGTGGAGATTCATTGTTGAGGTGAGGGAGAGAGAGGTAGTCTATAGTACTCTTTATGTTCTTTGTTTGTCCGAGCGCTTTCGCCCCAGTGGACCTCTTTTGGGAAAGACCTTTTTCGGGGGTTTTCCTATACAACGGGCTATTTTTCTCCACGAGTATCACCCTGAGGAGGGTCCGCCCATCTGTGTTCCGCATTTATTTATTGAAAACAGTCGTAAGGTATTTGTTGAAAAACCTTATATATTTCTTTTTTACTTTAGCTCCGAAGGAATAATGTTTCTGCTATGGGTTAGTATTCTTTAAGCTAGTTAGTGCTCTTCAAAAAATCAATTTCTGAGAGCACCTGCCGACCTGCCGTTAAACAAAAATACGTTTTTATGAAGAGATTTTTTCGATTTTCTCTTTTGACTTTGCTGTTCAATGCTCTGTGCCTTAATAAGAAAGTCAAAAGAGAAGGACGAAAAAATCATTTGCCCTTATACTCAGGTATAAAGGTAAGTTGATATAGCTAAAATGCTTGCTATGGAGTTAGCCACACCAGAATAATTCTAATCTATCAGAACTGGGAGTTATTGCACTTTCAAGGACCTCTACAAATCGGGACACCCTCGTCCTTCAGATTTTTCGTCGTCAATGTCAGCATAGCCAAATATACCCGTCCAGAAGTGTCCGATAACGAAGGCCAATGCAAAGAGCGTAAAAAAGCTCCTAAACATGTCTAGATCTTCAAGAATTGAAGAATCCTAATGGCAACATAGCGTGTTAAGGGATGATGTGAGTAAACCTCGACTACAGAGGTTTCATCTAAGAATGAAGGCCCTCAAACTTCTGTATACCTATGTTTTCAGTAATATGGTAGGCGAATTAGGTAACCAACCCATTAAATACGTGCCTAATTTGAGCAGCAATTCAATGTAGGAGTTATGTTTGATGATAAATTATTTTAACAATTTTCTCGGGGTTTTTCGATAATTGAATTTTGGACGACTTCTGCAGTAGCTCCATTCAATGAATATAAATCTAAAAAAGGGGGAGGGTCCGGAAAATATTTTGATTCTTCAGCCAACCAGCATTCATCTTGTAATTAATCGAATTTACGCTTTTTTCTTAGCTCAATTATAAGAGTCAGTTTGGACTTTGTAAATGACTGTAAATAAACAATTTAAATCGGAAAACCTTGAGTATCGCAGCTTATAAATAAAACCGGCGGGGCGGGTAGAGTTCATGAAAATTGTATAGTCCCTTGGCCTTGGCAGGTGTCGGACAATATGACTTCAGTTGTCGCTGGCTCACCAAACCAGTCGGTTGTCTCTGTCACGTGTAAATTTTGAAAATATTATAAAATCGCGTGTCCCAGAATGTCGTGATGATGTGATTCGTGAAAATAGAATATCATTAGCATCGAGAAGTGTAACTAAAAATTGATGCCTCATTATACGTTCACCTAAATGCGGAATACATTTCGAACTAAATACAGGGTACAAACTTGATGATTGAGACGTTTCGTGTTGTCAGTAGTGAGTCTTGATCTTACCCAAAACTGCATATTTCTGGGAAATTATTTTTTTTAATAATAGAAAAGAAAACATTAAATTTTGTTATTATCTCCAATTACTCTTTTCGACTAAAAGCTGCATGAATTGTATAGAATAAATTCAAATTATACTTGAATGGAAATAATTTAAAAAATCAACGGATATTGCAATTAAAATAACGAGTGTTCAGAAATAGCCTACCAGAAATAAATTTTACCTAGGTATTTTGGTTTTCTATCAATAGCGAAATAGCTGTAACTTATCCCTAAAAATGTGAGACTTCGAATCTGCAAAAAAAATATTTTTTGGCTATAAATTTAATTACAATTTAAATGAATGCCGTTCTAGAAAGAAATATAAAGATGTAGTATCAGGTGAGATATTCCGAAAAAACCTAAATTTGACAATTATTTCCGGCCATGAAAAATGCTCGGATCACTTACGGTTCACAATTCCAAAAACGGTCGCTTTTGTGGGATTTGAGCGAAGAAGACGAAGATGAAAGCCAATGTTCATGTTCAGCCGGATCTGTGGCGTCGTGGTCCAGTTCGTCGTAAGTCGGTGAACATTTTTTTAAATCATGCGCCTAAACCGTGAACGTGCTGGTTTTCAACGCGATGTCAAAAACAAATGTCGAAAGAGCGGATTGGGGAATAAAATAATATATGGGTAGATATCAAAAATATAATTTTTTACGAAATAATTCAATCTTGAAATAAAATTATTAATCAACAAGGATTACGATGTGCAATAATTATGGAGCATTAAAATCACGTAGCTGCTTCGTGTTAAGAGTGTATTAGGGTTGTAAATTGGGGAAATTTGAATTTTTCCATGCAAAAAGGCACTTCAGGAACCGAAAAGTGTATTTTATCCCTATATACTTTTTGCATGGAACAATTCGTTTCACATAAAGCGAAGAAATATTTTCAAAAATTTCATTATTCCAAGTATATCATAATAATTTAGGCCCAATTAGGAAGCTGGAGTGATGAAAAACTCTCTCGTATATTTTATGAATAATACGTATGAACCTATGTATGGTATATAGGTGTATATACTCGTATATGTAGTATACTGTTCTGTTGGAAAACTGGTGCGTGGTACAGTGACCCCTCTCGCGATGTCTCGGCGCATTTGGCATTAAAATCGATCATCTCCGCACCAGGCACCTAGACGATTCCTATAAATCGTAAGGAGACAATCACGCACGTATTTTACCCAACAGTATAACTACTGACCCGATTTCGCAAGAATTGAAGACATCTTTCAACATTTTAAACATTTTCAAATTACTTTTTTAGCATTTAAACCTTTTTTAACTCCTTTTTTCAGTGTGGCAAGTCGCGATGAGAATACAACTTATTCAAAATTAACTTTGCGGCAGAATGTTTACTTATCCGTATTATTGACTTTGATATGACGAGATAATCTAGTTAATAATCAGGCAGTTATCGGAAAGCTCTGGCCTTCATGGCCTAGAAAGAGGCCAATAACCCACTTCCGGCCAGAAATATTGATCTACGCGATTGGCTCTCTAAATTATTTCGACGAACATCATGCGTCTGTATTTAAGGGTGTTTGAGCAGCTAAAAAATTATGATAATTGAAACAATATTCTCCTAAATTTTAAGCTTGATATAAATCAAATAAATACTGCATATGCGCATACCTACGTCATCAGTCATAACTAAACATTATCATAATCGACTAAAACCCCAATAACTAGGTACTCTCTTGTAAGAAAAAAATTGTCTTTTTTACCTGGCATCAACCCTTGATTTAAAATCTCGACGAACCTTCCAAAGGAAAAGCGGCGTTTTGACGTTGTTTAAAACAAAACCGACCGATCACATAGGTACATTATTTTTGGAAATAATGCACCAATAATGTTTCAGGAGGATCGGGTCTGGCAAAAGGAGGGAAGAGGCCAAGCGGCAGAGATATTGGAACTGGACGCAACCCGGACTGACAGTTGACGAATTGGCCAAGCACAGGCGGAAACGGCCACCGTCATCTCAAAAACCGAAAGACACTTTGAAAATTTTGGACGGCAATTTCTCCCATTTGAAGACTGAATATCGCCGACGCTTCCGGCGGAACTCGATTCTGAAATCGCTCGAGCGACTCAAGCCCGAGGACTTACTGCAGCTCGAAGGAACGTTGAAAGGGAAGGCTGAGTATCACGAAGAGTTCATCCCTCGCCCGATAAATCGAGAGAAATTACTCAGAAGGCCGACATCTTTGAAACTAGAGGGACCTTTTGAAACATCGACCGAAGTCCAGGAGAAGTTCAAGTACGAAGAAGCCGAGAAAAGCCCTCTCGTCAAGCCCGAATGTAATTTGAAAACAGAAGGCGAACTGCTGATAAAACTAAGCGAAGTTCATGAAAAATTCGTCGAACACCCCGGCGCTAAACGACCGGAATTGCTCAGGACGTCGACGTCGCTGAAACTCGAGGGCGCCCTAGACTCGACGACAGAAGTCTCGGAAAAATTCGTGCCGCACCCGCCTCAGCCATTGGAAAAGCCGATTATCCACGAAGACACATTATCCGTTACCAGCTCGCAGATGGCGCACGAAGTGAAGACCGAATACAGGCCGGAGTACAAAGAAAATTATATAGCGTTCGAGTCGAAGAGGCCGATAGTCCACAAGCCGGAAAGCAATCTGAGACCCGAAGGCAAGATCGAGGCATCCACCGAATTGAAATCCGAATACAAGGATTTCCACCCATCAAGGCCTGTATTGCATCGGAACAATTCGTTGCTGAAGCCCTCAGGCGAATTCGTCGGCGAGAGCGAAAAAACGAACGAATTCAAAGATTTCCACCCGTCGAGGCCGACGATACACAGGAACAATTCGCTCCTGAAACCGTCAGGAGAATTCATTTCGACGACCGAAAAGGGCTCGGAATTTCGAGATTTCCACCCGACAAGGCCGGTCATCCGGAGGAATAACTCGCAGCTCAAACCTTCGGGCGACATGGCCAAAACGTCCGAAGGGAGAGCCGAATACAAGAATTTCCACCCCCAAAGGCCGGTGATCCATCGGGTCGACTCGAAACTGAAGCCGGAAGGAGAAATGGCCAAACAGACCGAAGTGAAGTCGGAGTATCGCGATTTCCACCCATCGCGCCCTATTATCCACCGTACCAAGTCCAATCTGATGCCAGAAGGGCAGATGGAAAAAGGGACGGAAAATTCCGAGTACAAAGATTTCCACCCCTCAAGGCCAGTGATATACAGGAAGAACTCCTTGCTGAAGCCAGAAGGCGGATTCGAAACCGCGACAGAAGTCAAATCCGAGTACAAAGACTTCCACCCATCAAGGCCGACGATACATCGAAACAATTCCCTGCTAAAAACCGAAGGAGACGTGTCTAAAGACACGGAAGTTCGCTCCGAGTACAAAGACTTTCATCCTTCGAGGCCGATAATACATCGCAAAAATTCGCAACTCCACCCCGAAGGCGACTTTTCCAAAGACACGGAAATCCGGTCCGAGTACAAAGATTTCCATCCCCAAAGGCCCGTAATACACAGGAAGAATTCCCAGCTCCACCCCGAAGGAGACTTTTCCAAAGACACGGAAATCCGTTCCGAATACAGGGATTTCCACCCTTCGAGGCCGACGATCCACAGGAACAATTCGCTCCTCAGGCCGGAGGGCGATTTGATGAATACGGATTCCGAAATCAAAGCCGAATACCGCGACTTCAAGCCGAAACGTCCGACAATTTACACAGAAAACTGCAATCTCAAGCCGGGCAATCGTATCGAAGAAAGGGACCGAGCCTTGACGCCAAAACGTGGCAGCGACTACTACGTTTTGGAGGGCGAGATCACCATAAGACCCGAAAGATCTTCAGCGACGGGAAGATTGGACAATTTGAAAAACGAAGAAAGATCGTCGACCGCTGGCAGGAGGTCAGTACTGTTCCATATCGTCAATAGCAGAACTTTGTGTCTCGGGTAGACGGACAAATCGGCCGTGCACGGCAATTTTGGCGCCATTTTCTGTCTTGTAAACAGGAAAGATTGTTTTTAGCACAGCACCCACCGAAGGATCCGCCTTCAGGAGTCCGAGCACCGACAATTTAACCGGATGGATTTTCGCAGCGCGTTACACAATCGAAGGGCCAATAATAACAAAATGGACAAAGTGAATAAGGCACCAAACAACTATTTTTCCAATCGACATTTTGTAAGTCAAAATCGAATCGGACAATCATCGAAACGCGCCATCAACTCATTTCGAACATTTCCATCGTCATTCATAGTTACAATAATTTTGCTAAAAATCTAGTTCTCAAAATTGCTTTCTAGCGCGTTAAAAGAAGGTTCTCAAAAGCATCATGTTTGTGAGGTTATAAACACTTACTGGATAACCTCACCCCAAGTTGAGGTGGACTGCTCATGGGACGGAATGGGTGAAGAGCGTAGGTTGAATGCTGTTGTTGTTGTTGTTGTATTCTCTTGTGTTTTTGTCCTGTGCCTTAGGCCACGTAAGACAATGGGGAATGCTTTACTGCTATTGCAGATAAGCGAACTAATTCTTTATCATCCTTGATAAGGACTCCATTCTTGGGTAGGTAGGCGTAGACCTCCGAGTCAATAACTTGAACGAGCAACTTAGGGTATCAAGCTCTGGGAGGGACAGGTGGTGCAACTGAAATTCGGAAATCCATTATTTGGGGGGCGCTTGATTTTCAAATTTACCCACCAATGCGTCAAAACTTAGAATCCATGAAAATGCAACCCTAAATACAGTAGATTGTAAGTAAGCGTATGAAATTAATTAATGCGTGTTTTGACCAGGTACACCACATCTCATTCAGACCACGTCGCACCCAAACTTCCGAAAGTGACAGGATGAACCGTTGAGCCGTACGTAATTACGAGTAAATGCACCGATCCGTGGTGTAAATAGCTCTTCGACAATTGCTGGCAATACCGCATAAATCATTTTCAAAATCACTCCATCTATTCGTGCACAGGCTCTCAACGATTCATTCTATCCTCCATATTTTCTACTACTCTATATACATATTTACCCCACTTCCCATTCTTTCATGGCGAATGTAAAGTGTGCATTTTGAACGATACTTTCAGGTCTCATCAAATATTTCCTCTGCATTAGACACAAAACGAAAACAATGTACAGTTCACGAAAACCAATGTGCACTAAAGAGAAAATGCTCATGTAAACACGTATGCATCGTTCAGTTGCAAGATCCCTCGAACCGCTTGGTAAGTGGTAGCGAGGAACGAACTTTTTAGGTCACTAATAGATGGATAAATTGATGCAATATAAAACTGATAGCGCACAAATGCCTTTCTTACACGAACTAAATAAAAACGATTTTTCTTAAATACAGCCTTGGAGTGAGTAGCAATTGCACATTTTGGTTTGTCGTGTTGTGACGCAAATCTTGATTTGTGTCTCCATACAAAAGGGGTTGGCCATAAAAAATTATGGAAAATCGTTCAAATCGTTGGACTGTAGAGGTAATGGGAGCCTAAAATCTGAGCTCAGAAATCGGTTATATTGGTGATTGATTTTTTTCGTTGAATTCACTTTTCGGTCAATCTCAGTATTAAGTTAATACTATTAACCCTTGAGGACACCAGCGAGGCGTTGTTCAAGTACGCTGCTCTTGAACGTTCCTGAACGCTCAGTCGGTTTACAGGAAAGCCTTAGCAGGAGAGAGCTCAAGAAAGCTCTTCACAAACGTTCAATCATGTTAGAAAACATTGTAGTGTAAAGGTGCCGGCACCAATCGTTCAAGAATGTGCTTGAACGTCTTGGGTTTCTCAAGAACGTCCAACCAGCATGTTCAAGAACCTTCTTGAGCAATGCTCGGGTGCTGTCCCCACATGTCATGTTGAACAGATTCTTCATTTCTGAACCTAGCTTCTATGATTTCTTCTTGAACAATCTCAAAATTATCCCTTGAGGACACCAGCGAGGCGTTGTTCAAGTACGCTGCTCTTGAACGTTCCTGAACGCTCAGTCGGTTTTCAGCCTTAGCTGGAAAGAGCTCAAGAAAGCTCTTCAACGTTCAATCATGTTCCAAAACATTGTAGCGTAAAGGTGCCGGCACCAATCGGACGGAGTTCAAGAATGTGTTTGAAAGTCTAGAGTTTCTCAAGATCGTCCAACCAGCATGACATCGTAGAAGCTAGGTTCAGAAATGAAGAATCTGTTCAACACGACATGTGGGGACAGCACACTTGAACAATGTTCAAGAACCTTCTTGAGGAATGCTCGGGTGCTGTCCCCACATGTCATGTTGAACAGATTCTTCATTTCTGAACCAAGTTTCTATGATTTCTTCTTGAACGTTCAAGAAAGCCCAAGACGTTTAGGATTTCTCCAGAACGTCCAACCAGCATGTTCAAGAAACGTGGTCTCACATTTTTACGTTTCAAAATATGAAACTATTGTGTGTTATCTACGCACCACTGGTCTTTCTTGAGCCGATTGTGCAGCCTTGGACGATCAAAAACGTTCAAGAGTTTTCAAAAATGCTCAGTAACGTTCCTGAACCTTCTGGAGAAATGCTAGGGCGCTGTACCCGCACCTTTTTGCTTACCAAATTCTTCTCCCTCCCCCAATCAATTTGAAACGATTCAAATTTCATCTGCAGGTTACCTGGCACGTCGACTCTCCCAAGATCGCGAGCAGCAAGAAGTCTCCTGTCGGACGATCAATCCTCAGACAAGCCGGGCCCGTTCAGATTCACTGTGGAGAACGTCGACGACAACCAGAACAAATCCTTCGTCGTGCTCCAGGACTTCAACAACAACAACGAGCAGCGAAGCTCCAGTTTCGAAGATCTCGATTTCGGCAAGAACCGATGGCTGAGGGGCAGCCTGAGGGAAAGGGCGGAGCCGTGGCGACCATCGTGGGCCCTCAATCCAAACACGAAGGACGTGCCAAGTTAAACTCGAAACTGAAGAGTTCGTCTTCCATATTCGAATATTTCCCCAAGATTTTCGTCAGTCCGGCAAAACCGATTAAACCGCTCCCCAACCCGAAAATACTCGAAATCCGCGCCAAATACGCCGACAGCCGGCCGCAAGGCAAATCAAAGCAGTCGACACCGTCAAAAGAGAAAGATAGTCTGAGGGGGAAACCGCAGCAAAAATCCGAGTTCACCAATATCCTGCCGAAAATCAAAGTTCCCAAGAAGAAAACCAAAAGGAGCTGGTCCATGTCGCCCACGGCGCCCCAACGGTCACTGGTGAACAAACCGTTCATCATGAGACACCCTTTGCCCAGCATATCTTACAACCCTCCGCAGCCCAAAAGGAAACTCAAAGGATCCAAAAGCAGTATTTTCAACATTATCGGCAACGGACTACAAACACTGCCATGCAAGCCCAAATTCGCTACATCTTTCCAAATATGAACCGTCGAAATCGACTTGTTTGTACGTCGATGTAAATTCGAATTGTATTAGGGGGAAAAATCAATTTTCCTTTTAGTCTTTATTATAGAGGGGTACGTTCACACATGAAGCCTAGATACGTCCACATGCCTGTTAGATTAGTGAACAAATAATGACTATTCGACGGAATCGGAAGATTTTGTAAATTATTTAAATTCCGGTTTTCATGATATTTATTTTGTTTTTGTCGTGTTTCAATGAGAAGCCTTCCTCTTTTTATTCTGGAAATATTTTGTTTTCCCAACAAAGAAAGATATCGACTTCGGAGATCAATTACCCGCGAAGATACAGGCATGAGATTGAGGCTTTGCATCGGGTATCAGGAGAGCCAACAAAAATATTCATGACGATGTTGAATATTGGCCGATGCAATAATCACATTTTTCTTGTGTTAAATTTTAAACCAAAAAGTCACATCTTGGTTCGTTTTTTCGTGATAATAATTTATAATTATCAATAGATAAAAAATACCTTTGAATACTCTCCAATAATTTGCTTCTAATTTTTCGATGCAAAATTGACTGACAAATCATTAAAATGGCCTTGAATCAGGTGTTTGACTCTTTTGAAAATTTGGGTAGCGAGGCTTTTCTGTGAAATTTGCCTTCGTAATTTGAACAATTCTGATGATACAGAGTTAATTTTTGTAAATAGATTACGGCGTACACTATTACATATTTTTCCATAGTGATATCCAGTTTTAAGAAATGTCATTTTTTATGTGCCTCAAGGCATTTATTTAAAGAATAATGTTTTTGCTGCCTAGGTAGATGGCTTTTACGCTGATATTTATGGATTTTAAGATTTTTAATCTTTCTCCCTATCCCTGGATGCCTGGGCTCTATGGCTCGGTAGGGACTATGTATTATCATTGTTTCACCTTATTATCATTTCAATTATCATTATATCACTTTTATTTTCAAACTAATATAATTTATACTGGAAATTTCAAGAATTTGCCGTAAATATCATCTATCTAATTAAATTATCTATTAATTTAAATCTATTAATTAAGCACATCTACTAATTAAAATTTTTCCTACAATTGTTGTTGAAAATTTTTTGTTCCATTTTTGTTCAAGTCGGTACCTGTATTTCTAGGCACATCGCAACGTTTTTTACAACGTTGTTTACAACGTTTTTTTTCAACAATTTGTTCGTTTCCACTAAATCGTAGGTACTCTTTGGGTAAAGCAAATTTAAACCAATTTGCAAATTGTGCGTTTAAAAAAGTTCCTCGGTAACAATGAATTTGTTTTGCACTTCATACGCCATCGGCAGTCGAAATGTTAGATTCAACTGTTACGCCTAGGAGGAATCAGGTTTATTAAAAAACCTATTTCCTAACTTCAGGTTGGGTTAGAAAATAATACTCATAAGTTGGTACCTAGGGTTAGTTTTCCTTAGATAGGGGCATCTAAGCCTGCGCAACGTATATATTTAATAAATTATTTAAATACTACCCAATGCTTTATTGTGAAAAAAGAGATATTAGGTAAGTACGAGTTTTTGCAAAAATCGCTTTGGCATGCCATTTTTGTAAGGGCGTAAACTAGTTTGATGAAAACTGCCGGAATTTTATACGTGAATTTATTAGGTAAATAAGAGGACGAAATTACGATAGAAAATTTTTCAATGTAAAAACCTGTTTTTACGTAGTGATGAACTTAGGCATTGTAAAACTGAGAATGATATCAGTGTTGTTGAAAATAAAAATATTAATTTAATCGACAATTGCCTACGTCAGTTATTAGAAAAATGATAAATTTAATGTAAGAAATGAATTGAAGGACCTTGTTCGGTGACATTAAATATTTAAGAAAATTATTTGGCGAATAAAAATTTGGTTTTTCAATAATTTTCCCGCATGCTCACCTACCAAGAATTAGGTTAGGTAATCCAGATGTAGGGTTGCCAGACGTACTATATATATAGTATTATACTATATATTGAGACATATATACTATGTAAAAATGTGGTCCTATATAGTATGCAAAATACTATATTTGGGGGGTGAAATCATTTTTTAAATTTTTTTTTCAGAAAGAATGGAATATATTAGGAATTGATAGTTAATTGACGCCTCTTTGACAATCGACACGCATCTTTGACAATCGATGCCTTTTTGACAATCGATCTTGTGAAGGCAATTCCAGGATCACAAATTCTGTTATTCTGTATGTGTGCGTTTTGTGTTTGTGCAATTTCCGTTTATTCATCTATACAATAAAATCATACCTATAAACCACGAAAACAGTCGAAAATATTATACTATATTTTTTCTATACATACTATATATTTTTCGTCTTTTTTACCAAAGTTACTATATTCCACTGAGACTTTTCTGGTAACCCTATCCAGATGGGCCGATCTGGATAGGTCTTATCAGGTAAGATAAGATCTTAACAGATTTTGTTTTCCGAGGGGGTGGAAGGCGCACAGAGCATTCTATCGGGACTGGTGGTAATTCGAACAGTCCTGACCAGTTCCGCGAGATGGCATATCTGTATGCTTTTCATCTCACGGCAGAATGGCCACGCACTTTTTATAAAAATTAAAATTTGGAAAATACCACGCCTAGAATGGCAGTTCGAGAACTTTTCCGTGAATCTTAACGAAATATTCGAATGTTGGAACGAAAGTCGATTGAAAAAACCTAAAATACTATAATTCGATAAAAATTTATTAATGGCTTTAATTTGTTTAGACGTAATAGTTATGGTACCAAAATAGTCATGCGTCATGCGGTACTTGCCATTTCCCACGTCTCCGGAGCTCCACAATCGGGGAAAATCGATAGAATCGCTTTTATTAAACTTTATTAACCAGTTATTCCACTAATAACTCATCGATCATGATATTTTTAAACTTTCCACCCAACTCCAACATTCCCTCGTGGAGAATTATTTAGTAATTTGTACAAATCCATTCCAACAATCGTCAAACATTTGCAACAGGAATGGAAAAACCAACAATGGTCCATCGACTACCGCCAATCCAGATTGAGGACCTTGCCTAACCCTTTATGTACATTATGAATTTGCAGTAAACCTCAACGAACAACAATTTTACTCCGAATTTTTCCATTTTCAAAATGCTATCTCAAATACACGATAGAAAGTTTTTGGCAGTGGTGGGATTTATAGTTATACATCTTTCACTATGAATACCTATCTCAAGTTCCCACGCATTGCGGGATCAAAAATAAAAGTAGTCCATGAAATATTCACTTTCCATTTTTGGCAACATGTTTGATGTTTACGATACATCATCGAGACGGAAATCGTCGTATGTCATTTATCTCTAATCGGCGCTAATTCTTCCCTCTGTAGGCAAAAATTCCATCACAAAATATCGTGCCGAAAATGTTATTACCTGCTCCAAGCTTGGATGGTAAATTGGAAAATGGTTATGTTCTGTTTCTTTGCCAAAATCAACCAAGAAGTCCAGGGCAAACAGGTCAACTTTTTTAAAACCCGAATGTCCGAAACAAAATTTCAACGGATGCCAATTTAAGTAACTACTTAGTTCACAAAATTAACGTTATATTTGTATAAATTTCGGCCAATATCGCCACCGGTCAAAACCGTCTAGGCAAACTAATATCGGTAAAAACGGTCAAATTTGGATCGTTAATTTTAACGATCTTAACATGTTTCAACGATTTTAACATGTTTTTAAACATGTCGCTGGGTAAACGAGCGTTTCATAAAAGCATTTTTTGTTCATGGCCCCAAATTATTTTTACAGAGAACCGAAATTGGGAGCAAAATAAATAAAACTAAATTCCCCTTATTGGCACTATTGTTCAAAGTCGTATTAAATTGCAATAGTCGCATGCTATTTTTTTGAAAACCCAGGCTATTCCAAGCATTGTTTATCAATCAATTCCTTGCCGATCACGCCTTATGGCAAAAGGTGGTGCGATTGATAAACCACCATATATATATATCGTATACCGAATATCGTGCCCGCATCACTGGAGTTCAACTTCTCGTTAACTCAACGTTATCTGATAACGCCTGATGGTGATCAACAACCTCAGCCACAAAGGTAAAATCTCATCATTGATCTTCCTCGGAAATGAATACAGCACAATTTCAATAACTTTAGTCGCCAATTTCAATTTTTAACGATTGAAAACGGATTTCATTCAATTTATTTACACGGTGATTTGTGCGTTGTACGCCTCTTACTTCTTAAGTCTTCTACGATCTCGAGATCGCCTTTATAAAACTATATAACACGTATCAACATGACAGATTTATATTAACACACATATTCGAATTCGCAGTAACCTGCGACAATCGTTTTTGGATACTAGGTGAAGAATAGAATGGAACCGTGTGTTTTTAAACTATTTTTCTCCCACGTGGATTATTTCGCTAAGTTTACAATAATTTAATTCAAGGCATTGTTCCCTTTCGGAATGGGAACACTAATAACAGTTCAATTACAATTTTATTTACATTGTTCCTCTTAGAGCCTACAGATCTAAGGAGTCAAAGGAAATCAACAACATCGATATTATAACAGCTATTTTCAAACGAAACTGATAAGTTTCAGTTTTGAGCAATTTGGAACAGTTTTCTTTTTGTACCACCGAAAATGGTAAAACTGTCTCAATAATATTGAAGTGAATCAGTTACAGCAGATGTCGGGATGGACCTACAACGATGGACTGGAATTTCGAGTCGTTGATACGATTTCAACATGAAACAATGAAAAAATTAACAAAGTCGTACGAAAATGACGCAATTTTTTAAAATTGTACCTCACCACATTTTTTAAGTTGATTGGTTTCTGTATTAGGTATCTTTAGACGTGGCACAAAAATTAGTCCCACCAGAAAAATTGTCAATTTGGGTTTTAGTACCTGTGTGCTCAAATTGAAATATTTACGTGAACACCTGAGCACCGGAATTTATCTACCGCCATCTTCATACACTAAATGAATATCAAATGTTCGTTTTTTGAAAAAAATCATAAATTCTCGAGTCTATCATCCTACAATTTTTGCAAATTTTCTGAAAATTTAACCTACAAATTGCGCCCATAGTCAAACGAAGCCACAAAAAAAATTAATAATGATTTTTGAAAATTGGTTTTTCACGATTTTATGAAACATTTATAGACAGTAGCAGGTACTCCTGAGTAGCTGAATATTTTTCGTTGAAAACAATCAATTGTTGTTATTCATGTTAGCCATTCACTGTACATAGAATCGTTCGATGATCGACAATTTTTTGCAAACACGTACACTTTTTACATAGAATTCAGCGTTTCATCCCAATAGATCGAGGCAAAATTTTCGATCAAGTTTCATACGGACACCGAATGTAACATTGTACAAATGTCGACTATGGTACACGCTGACAAGTTTTTTTGTTTCAAATACACTTGAAATTATCCAAAGATTGTCGTTTTTGTTTTGAAAATCGAAGACAAAGGACTGACATTTACTAGTGATTGGGAACGGGCATCCAGCAGGGGATACAATAATTTGCGAACCGATTTTCCAAAGCAAACAATGTGTGGAGCAAGAATACACTGATATCAAAATTTAGGTTAAATAACTAATCTGAGTGAAAAAAATAACCTCCAGGCTTTAACGCCTGTCATAAGTATCTATAATTTGAGTCAAAAATTGATTAAATCGGTTCAACAGTTTTGGAGATACAGCCATTTCTGAAGTCTCCATTTGGAGAACTGCTATAATTTATTTGGTAGCAGAACTCCGATTTGAGAAACCGACAATGACTGACTGTACCTCCTTAACTACTGGACCGATTTTGGTCAATTATTTAACCATTCTGTCAATTACTGTTCTATGAGGAAATCGTTTGACAGACCCCATTTTACTAGATGCTGAAAGTCATATATTATTCCTAGTGATGAAGTTTCAATCGCTTATAGCTCTGGAATAGTCAGATTTCAGTACTTCACCTGGGAAACGAAATTTCAGCTCGAAAAAATATCTTCAATTCGAGGCCAAGTTCGCAAAAATCGGTCCAATGGTTCCGGAGATATGGCAGTTTGAATCTAATGATTTTTCCAGGCGTAAATCTGAAAACGGAACGGTTACTTCTTGACGCTATACTTCCGGAACGGCTGGACTGATTTTGACTTTTTAGTCTCAAAATGGTAGTATTTTTAGGGGCTGAAATATGAGCTAAACTGAAACTGAATATTATCTATGTAAGAGACTCGATTTCTAATAGAAATAATGTGCCAACCAGTATCGAAATTAACTTTCTCCGGCATCGAGGATATAATTTACCAATATTAGCACTGTTGCTGGTGAATTTCAAATATTGCGCCTAAAAATATAATTTTTTAGTACTACAGTGTTGTTTCTTGCTCAACTCGCTCGATCGAAAAAGCTGACACGGGGGGACAATCACAAAATCAACGAAGCGGCGACCGGAATTTTTCCCGACAAATTGAATACATTCAGCGTTGAATACAATAAACGATTGATTACAGTAAAATAAACATAATACAACGGAAGAAAAACAAATTCCATCAATGGGCGCGCTATTTTGTAAATATTTCTCTCTGAAACGAAAACAGCTACAACCATTTCACAGCCATTTGAATGTTTATTTTTCTTCCTAGATACAAGGAAATTACGAGAAACGCGTTGGGCTCAAATCGAGCCCAGCTACGTAAGAACAAACACGAAAACCAATTGAAAGTAGCTTAAAAATATTCAGCGAGTAGTTAGTTTAGTTATTCTAGAACATTCACGTTTTCTTTTTCTTTTTCGAAATTTTGCAACTTTTTTTTTGTTGATTTTAATTTTAAAAAGGTGTTCTACACAGTGAAGGAAGGTACGTTCGACCTATATACAATTAATAGCCTGACCCAGCATCGAGGAATATTGGTCCAACAATATCGATAATTCAGCGAATTATTGTGGGGGTGCAGAAAACAAAATTTTTGGTCCGGATTGGGGGGAAATGCAATTTTGAGTTTCCCCCAAGTCTGTCACTCAACAAGAATTTTCGCTTTATTTACATCGATTTATGTTACTGGTTATAGGTATACTTTGGTTGACCAATGAGATCATCTGTACCTTTTGCAATCGGTGCGTGCAAATTCGTGTTGAGTTTTCCACGCTGACAGCAAAGATGACAATTGCAGCCAAAAAATCAAAGAGAAGATTCAAATTTCCAAGGGTTCAATACAGTTCACAGACATTAGCGGTCTTGGATGTTTTTCTTCAACGCGATCAAGAAGTCCAGAAATCAAAATTTGGTATTCGGCTCGCATTCGGCACAAACAACGCCGGTTTCGCTTCAAGACGCAGGTCAGGCCACACAAATATAGAGTACGCTTATCAAAAAAGAAAACACCCCTCGGGTTTCATCCAATATTCAATAGTAATCTAATAGTTCTCGATCGACATTCAAAATTCAACAATTTCCAGTAGGTACACGGATTCCATTCGCGATAGAAAATTGACTATTTTACGGACAACGACCGTTTTGGCGGGTATAAATATACAAAATGTACACTAGTGTCTGCGCATGCGCGATGACTTGGGATCACGTGTCGTAGACGCAGTCGGAAGGCGGTTTTGGTACAGAGGCTGCCAGCAGCTCTTCGACCACGGTCACTCCTTCGCCTTCCCAGTTGTCCTTTACCTTTCGTTTAAAACATACGCGTTCCAATAGTTGTTTTTAACAGTGATTTCAAGGTCAAATGGAATTCTTGGGAAAATGCGTTTTCACATGATAAGCCTCAAGCGTAAATGCGTTTCGATCATTAGATCTTCTGAATGTGAACTGTCTTCAGCTGTAGATCGTCGGAAGCACTGAGCGTTTATCGTACAGCATGCAATCGTTCTACAAACTAAGCAAACGGTGTTGGAATTTGGCGAAATTTGAGTAAGTACTCGGCATGGGTCCAAAATTGAATTGAATCCTGTTTTTTCAACCCTGGAATCTGGAAATTCCGTTAACGAGTAGGTTAAGTGGCCTTCCAGGCGTATACTTTTTGACCGTTCACCGAAGCTACCCCGGGCGTGCCCTGCCGTCCTTTAGGTCATCGGTTTTAGTCATAGTCATCCCGAATACCGCGATTCATTTCTTGGTATGCCATAATCTGGATCTGTCGTTAGCCGTTATTTGGTATAGGGTTGTCCCACCATTTTTTGGTATTTTTACTCGTCTGTTCCATGTTGCACCAGCTGCTCCATCATGCCCTGATGGCTGTGCACCACATAATGCCATAATGATTATTGAAGCCTTAAAATCAAAGGGCATTCGACAATAAGAAACAAATGTTTCATTATTACACAAATCCAATGTTTACGATTGGTGCATTCTCCAATTTTGGTGATCCTGCACCATAGGGTGTTAGGTACCCCTGCAAATCCAGGATGGCATTTCGAGAAATGCTTCAACTGTGGAATCACTGGACATTCGGCAGTTTGGAAAGAATGTTTCACTGCCCAACCGAACTGGCTTATGTTTTGTTTGTTCTGCAGCATTACAAATAAATTGTGTGCCCCTATACTATCGAATGTTCTATCACATTTCAATCGTACCAATGATGGTGTTCTGAGGAATGCTCAGGCTGTGAGGTCGCTGGTCATCCAAAGAACAAATGTCCCATACACCAAATTAATGTTTTGTGATTCCTGCAGCGTCATACCAAATTTTGGGGGCCCGCAACCATCGATTGTTCAGATTCAGCTTGAAACCATTATTGGCATTTTGGGGAATTCTTCCACTGCGGAAACACAGGACATGTCAGGATTCGCTTTTTCACAATTCATGTTTCATGTATCTTGCTGTATCTGACTAGAGCTTTGCCATATTGTCAAGTCACTCGAATTGAACTTTTTTCAAATTTTACCAAATTTTGCACCAACTTATTGCTAACTCTAGAGCTACAGATCCGACAAAGTCCACTACAACTGTTCAAATTACGACAAAAGATGCTGTTGCAGAATCGCTATGGCTAAAGATAGCATACAGAAGAAATCGGGTCCGTGCAGAATTTTCATTTTATTTTTCAGTCAAAAGGTGCATCAAGGGGAAAATATTGACCAATTTGAATAATTTTGGCGGAACAAGTTGGAAAATTTGAGCAAGTTCAATCTCTCTCGGTAAATTTTTGGTTTTCTATTTCCCCCTCGAGAAAAAATTCAAGCGCTTAGGCAGGCCAAAAAATGAATATTACCGATCGGCAAGGTATGCAAAATTTGGTCCACTTACCTGAAACGATTGGCGAAAATTGCTGTAGCTCTTATGGTTGACAAGTAGCGGAGAAAATTCTGAACGAACCCCTCACAAGTCAGAAAAGAAGAACATAACGAAAGAGGAAACGAAACATAAGATTTTCAATGTAAGCTCGTCCAAATTTAGCCGATTTTTGAAATTTCGATAGTAAACAGACTATTTACAACGCTCACTGCTTCGACCAGATACAGAACGCAATGGGTTTATTACAATAAAATTTTCACAATTTGAAATTTCGGGCGGTCAATTTCGTTGTTACATTACTGAAAACAGCTTTCAGAAAAAATCACAGGTTCACATTTGGCACAAAATCGGAACAGCCATCGGACAAAAAATCTTACGGATGGTTTCACAAAACGCAAAATGAATTTTTGTGCGTTCGAATTACAGATTTTTCCAACTCGTCCTACATTTACACAGAAGATCTATTGATTTTTTTTACACGGAAAAATCGATATGCAACAGAAGGCAGACGACTAAGCGTTTCGACAGAAAGAGCTAAACGAAATAGATGCCATATCAGCTCCAGACACACGATTCAACTGCGATAATAAAACGATGATAGTGCAGATGATGAATGATATATGTATGAGAAACTGAATTTACCGCATACGTCATGAAATTTGCGAAAATTCCAATGGCGATTTTGAAACTTTTTCCGTTAAATCCTGAGATTTTTTTTTCAGAATTTTTCCACAATTTATTTGAAATTAAAAAATGAGCTCATCAAAAACCGGTCGAAAAATTCAAAATTCGAGAAGCCGCGTGAAGGTTTTATTATTATTTTCAATGGAACAAATTTTTGTTAGTCGAAAGAAAAATGTATTTTATTCAACTACCTATCTGACCGTCATAGATGAAGTTTTTACTGTACGCGTATTTTGCCAAAATCAAAATGGCGCTTCGATCGCAAGTACAACTATTTCTTTAGGGTGTACCTCAGAACGGGTCCAGCTTCTTCGTCAAAAACAATGTGCTCGATCGAGAATTGAAAAAAATTTCACGATGAGATTGAGGAAGGGAAAAATCTAAAACTAAAGAAAATCAAAGTGCTCGAAGGAATTAAAGAAGAAAAGCATTCTTACGAACATTGACGCGTTACAATCAAATCATGAGAACAATCTAACGTTACAATGCTTAAAGCGAAAGGTATCATTACACGTGGATGACTAAAAAAATGCATTATCTCTAGCATGATCAAAATTTCATCTATCGAAAGTGGTAACTAGAAGAGTGTAGTACATTTTTGAACAGGCAATCATAGTGAAAGTGGTGGTGGGAAAATGTTTTTCTCTCGAACATCGACAGAATTCTAGGAGAATTAGCATTTCGATAAATGTCAGTCCTTCGGGGGAAATTTGTCGTACGGACTGCGTAAATCGGCTAATGTTATCAATTCATCTTGTGATAATAGGGCTCGTCGATGGGTCGACCGGTTCAGGCGTTTCCAGTTTTACCTGTTCAGCTCGAGTCATGACTCGAATCATGTTCAGGCCTGCCAACTTCTTGAGTTGCTCTTCGGACCAGTCGCCGGTGGCGAGCAGGGCTGCCAACAGCTCGGGATATTTCGAAACGTCTTCCAGGCCGTCGGGCGTTCTGAAACATGACATGTTTTGTACATTGTGACTTACGTCGAGGACAAGCGAAAGTACAGGGGAAAATGTGCTGCCGATGCAACGACTTATGGTTTTTTTTATAGGTAAGCGACAAAAAGTGTGGGATTGTGGTTTCCAAGGATTTTCAGCTCATGCCGATGGAAATGAGCTTTTCAGAGCATTGATAACTTTCATTGATAACTTTGCTAGCACGCAAAAAAGGTTGAACTTGGGGGAGTGTTGGTTTTTTGTAGAAATCTGCACAAAACAGATGAATCGTCTTGTTTGCAAATATTGGTTGTAAAACGCTGGGTTGTAAAACCGTGTTAAGCATGGTCCTTTCGGGCCCGACCCGAATAATAATTCTTACCACCAGTGTCGACGAAGATACCAGTTTTTTTTATCTAGATATAGATAGGATATTTTGCTATAAAAATATCTAGATCGGATACAGATACCTACATAGTATCTGTATCTGAGATACAGATACTGAGAATATATCTAATTTAGATATAGATACCAATAAATTTTGGACGTATATTTTCTATCTAAATTACGTTGTGCGAGTAGTGGCTATTAAAAAAAGGGGTATTATTCGGTTTATAATCACTGAAACCAGCGGTGCGTAGATGACACACAATACTTCCATATTTTGGAACGTAAAATTGTGACACAATATGATCATATTTTGACTGCTTTTAAAGGGGTTTAGGTCAAAAATATCAAAAAACTCACTATGCAAATTTTAAAATTCACCCAAAATGAAAAAACGCCACATTTTCGGAATATAAAAAATATCCACGTATTCTGCAAGGTAAAACAAAGATTTTGAGACCAAGAACGCTCAAATCGGTCCATTTTTGTGGCCGGAAAAAAATAAAATAGAAAAAACTAAAAATGCAAATAAATCGGAAGTACTGTGCGTTATCCAAATTTCGATTAAACAGGGTGTTAGGTCTTGCCGAGACGAACATTTCAGTTCAAGAAATTTGAAAAAAGGTTGAGAATTGAGGGAGTTATGGTCATTTTTGTAAATGACCACAGACGGACAGACGGACACACGGACAGACGGACAGACGGACACACGGACACACAGACACACGGACACACAGACACACGGACACACAGACACTTGTTCAGGAAGTGATTCTGAGTAAATGTGTATAAGAAAAAGTTTTTTCTGAAGCTCCGTTCCGATTCTCGATTTTAGGACGATCACAATACTTCCATTTACTCTGTAAATATGGAAGTAAAAATGAATTTTCCCTTAATTGCTTAATTTCAAGGCCAGTAAAACAGCTGTTGAAGTGAGAAAAAATTCGTGCTTTTCAGGAAAAAAGCAACATAGGCATGTGAGGCATCATTTCATATAGATTTTTCTATGCTGAATCGAATGAGACCATCGCCACGCCGGTAGCTTCAACCGTTTAGGAGTTATTGCAGTTTTAAGCCCGTATCACACGTCAGACCGATCTCCTCCCCATCCCACGGACAGACACACAGACCCTATTCTCTGATTGGCTGATCCTATGGATATGTTCACTTTGGCGCACCTGCATCAATGTTTGTTATTATTCATCTATGGAACTTTATTTCTAGGAAAATTTTTCAATGAATTTGCACGTAAAAATCACCAAAGAATCTGTCTGTCCAGGCATTTTTGAGTTTTCCAAAATTTCCCCAAATCCTAATAACTCGAAAACTACTCGAGCCACAAAATTCGTTTTCCACTCGTTTGAATCCCCACAAAAACTTCTGTCCCCCCGATATCTTCAATTTAAAGAATTTGGTCGCATTACATAAATCAGCAAAACAAAAATTGGAAAAACTTGAGAATTTGGCCTCGGCTCTTAAGCCCCATTTAGACGGGCAACTAAATTGCCAAAACTTGAGCAATTCTCGGCAATTAAAATTGCCAGCAACTCCGAGCAATTCGGCAATTTTTCCCTGTTCTCTTTTTTTGAGAAAAAGCAATTAATTGCCAGCAATTTATTGCTTGAAAAAAGTGGAGCAACTCCAGGCAATAATTGTTGCTCCATTTTCGCGTTTACACGGTGGACGGACAATTTGTGTTTTCTTGTGAGCTCGTGATGTTGTTAAATAATAATAAAATTAATAAAATAATATAATCAGGTAATAAATATGACGTGTGTGTGTGCGTGGGTGGGTGAATTGTCAGCAGAGGGACCCATTTCGCCATTTCCCATACCGCTCGTCATACAATATTGAAAATTGGTATGCAGCCACAGAGGAGCCCTATTACGAGATTTTGAAAATTAATCACGAGGAAAATCACGAGGAATTGAAAATCTAGTCTGATCAGCAGTGGGGCTGATGACACCAATTTCCTTACCGTTGGTCGTAGGATGCTGAAATTTGATATACAGCCTAAGAGGAGCCACTCAGCAAGATTGGCAAGACCAAATTTCCTCCTGATCAGCTGAGGAGCCCATGGCGCTGATCTCAATACCGTTGGTCGTACGATGATGAAATTTGGTACACAGCCTCAGAGGAGTCCCTCTGCAAGATTGGCTAGGCCAAAATACGTCCTGATCAGCTGAGGAGCCCATTGCGCTAAATCCAATACCATTGGTCGTACGATGCTGAAATTCGGTACACAGCCTCAGAGGAGCCTCTCAGCAAGATTGGCCGGGCCAAAATACGTCCTGATCAGGAAGAATTTTGGCCTTGCCAGTCATGCTGAGGGGCTCCTCTGAGTCTGTGTACCCAATTTCAGCATCATACGACCAACGGTATTGAAATCAGCGCCATGGGCTCCTCAGCTGATCGGAACGTATTTTGGCCCAGCCAATCTTGCTGAGGGGCTTCTTGGAGGCAGCATACAATAATAGTAAATACCTACAACAATAAATAAATACAATATAAAAATACAGATGTTTTCCATCCAATTCTGTCTGTTACGAAAAAATTGCCGTAAACAAGCAATTAAAACCCACGGGCGATGGGTTTCAAAAATTGCCTCAAAATAATTGCTGGCTTCACGTCAATTCTCGAAAATATTGCTCCACTCGGGGCAATTATTGTCGGCAATAATGAGCAACTTCCAGTAGGGAAAAAGTTGCTGGAAGTAGGGAGAAAGTTGCCGGACGTAGGGAAAAAATTGCTCGGCAATTTTTTTTTTGCAGCCGGCAATTCAGTTTGAGCAATAATTGCCGTGAAAAATTGCCCGTCTAAATGGGCCTTTAGGTAGATACGGTTGATTGATCTACTTACGACCACTAGCCTATTATACCAACAAGGTGACGCACTCACACTACGACCAGTTGCGCTTGGCAACATGAGAGCGAGACAAGCTTCAACGAAGGTTCTGAGGCATTTTTAATTTCATCATTTAGAGAATTTAATAATAACAGCTAACTTCTGTGTTTAAGGATTACCGATATATCGTAAGGTTTGTCTTTGCAATCGAAAAATGAACCCCTGTGCAAAATTTGCAGAGTTCTTCGGACATACAAGGAGGCTTCGGCTGAGCTTAACTGAAGAAGCGAAGTATAGAAAATTTTATCTAAGTTAGATAAAAATTAGATACAGATACCCATTTTTTATATCTAGATAGGATACAGATACGTGGGACGCAATTTTATCTAGACACAGATACAGATACAAAATTTTCGGTATCTATATCTATTTTAGATACAATTTAGATACAATATCTAGATACCGTCGACACTGCTTACCACTCCGATGCGGTTGGATTTGTTTCACGGCAAAGAATTGAGAAGACCATTCGCAAACTGCGACCCTCATTTGATGGGGGATGGCGAAATATTGCCACACGAGTCCCCCAGCTCCGCTAATCCCGGCTAACAGGCAGTCTCCGAACCCAAATTTGATTTGATTTATTCCCTTGTTTGGGAAGGGCTCTTTAATCTCTCGGGACATTCCTCTCGCTCCTCCCCGGACTCCTGGTAACATTGCCCGCCGTCCCTGGCCGTATTTAATAGAATCCGCCCGAGTGGGCCGTAATAACCAAACGTGGATTTATTGCTTCCGATTCGACCAAGAGACTGGGATTCCCTAGAAAAAGCCTCCGGGAAAATTCCGAATTTGCATACGCCACATAACGGCAAGGGTTCGTGACGTAGAAGCCAAGAATTATATTATACTGTCATTTTTTGAGCAATCCGCGGATTATAAATAAACAGCGACATAAAACTTTTGATTTTCCGTTTGAGAGGTAGCAGGTTTAAAAGGGAGAAAAGATAAAATTTTTTTTTTCAAAAATACTTACGTATTGATCCCGTCGTAGCCGGCTCCAATGCCGACATGATCTTCTCCAGCAACTTTCCTTATGTGGTTTATATGAGCTGCCATGAGGAATTCAAAACGTATTGTTAACTCTTTCTCCAGAATGTTTTTTTAACTGGGTGAATTATTCTATACGATTGATCAAAGGTTACTCACCAATAACGTCTCCCATAGTAGCTGTCTGATTGCAGCTTATGAAATAAGTATAAAAATTCACCATAACTATCCCTCCATTTAAGGCCTGCAAAAATAGAGAAAGAGCCAAATTAGAAAAAACAACGCTTGAAAGAAATTCATAAAAAAAAATTCAAACGTCAAAAATCGGCTTTTGAGGTCTCGCGCGCGGTCCTCAGTACCGCAACAAGTTTTTTGAGTTAGGAAAATTTCTTAAGACTCAAAATTCCACTTACCACAAGTTTGAGGATGTAATCCGGAACGTTTCGGTTAGAGTTACAGATGGCGTAGGCTGAGGAATGGGAGAAAATCACCGGGGCAGTAGAAACGTTGAGCGCGTGTTCCATCGTACGGAAAGACGTGTGGCTCAGGTCTACCAACATACCCAGTCTGTTCAACTCTCTCACAACCAGCTGGAAAAATTTTGAAAAAAAATCATTCCCACGAAATAATTTAAAAAATCACTGCTGCTTGATGAAATACAGGCCTTCCCTGTTGATGCCAAAAGCTTGGAGAAAATGCTCTTGGTGAAATTATCTACATGTTAATTGATATGGTTTGGGTAAATTGATAAAGGCACAAACCCTGCCGAAGTGCGAGAGGCCTTCAGGCTCGGTCGTATCGTTTCCAACACAGCAACCTGCCCTGTAAAACCACAGATTTTTCACATTTCTAAACTTGGATGCAGAAGAATCGATTTCCTTTTTGTAATTTTAAAGGATAGGTACTAATTAAAATTTATTGGATCCAGAGCTCTCTTAGAAAGCTAAGGATGTTTCAAGGATGTTAAGGATGTTGTGTGGCGCTCGAAGTTCCAGGCTGAACATTTCCTTACCTAATTCCAAAATTCTTTCGTTCGATGTAAAATACTACTTCGCTCCGAATTTTTTAATGAGGTACAAGCATGGTTTATTTCCCAATATCTCTGAATACCTCTTTTCGGTTACGTACCAAGGCGTATTGCAGGTGTGCGTCAGTGTGAGGTAGCGAGCGCCAAGGCCGTGGAACATGCGCAGTACTCCTAAACTACTGCCCAACGAGTGCCCACCCTCGACACCGATCAGGCTGGCTATCCGACCGCTTTTATGCGCCTCCTTCAACCCTGTAACAAAAAAAAAATTGTCTCATTTAGCGACCGCAATTTGAAATACAGTAAATCACGCACCGTAGCGACGCTGAAACTGACAAAAGGAATTTTTAGGCAATGAAAAAGGGCGATTCTGGAAATCGCATTTTAGAAAATTTACAGTCAATGCTGACTGAACATAAACAAGACAAAAAATATCCGATCTAACAAATATTCAATCCTCTGAAGGTAGGTAACAAAAAAATAATAATAACTTTCAACACAAGGACCTACTTGCTCGTAAAAAAAGAAGAAAAACAGGTTTCATAAAACCGCCATTCATTTCGGCACATACAGAAAGTTACACATGTAAAAGCGGTAATGTAAAAGCCGGCAGATTGAAAGTTTCAAGCGCCGCCGGCATACATTGTTGACCGAAGCTCGGAGCCCGACAGTTTCAAAACGTTGCGCTGTTTATTTTTCCAACCTCGGGTAAACACAGGAACAAATTGGTTGACAATTAAGGTACAGTTTTGGATCGATAGATGAACAATATTTGCAGACAGATGTACAAAAATATCGATGAGATGCCACGAATTTGACGCGTAGGTCAATTATACGAATTCGACGAAGCGAAACATTGATTCCAAAGAAAACACAACATGAGAAATCGGGCGAAAAAACGGAAAAAATAGTTCCAACGAATAGGTAATAATATTAATTGATATTATAAATTCAAACTGACACTGAACCTCCAACTCAAACTTAAGGCCGAAAGAAAGGTAAACACAAACTCAAACTGACCATGCCATGAACCTCAAACTGAAACTAAAACTCAAACTCACACTTAACCTCAAACTGATACTCATGTCCAAACTCAAACGTTAACAGATACTCAAACTCGAAGGCAGAACAAAATGTAAACTGATACTCAATCTGATACGCAAACTCAAAGTTCGAAAGAAAGAGAAACTCAAACGATAGGTACTCAAACTGCATTTCGAAATGAAACTCAAACTGGAATCCAAACTCAATTTCAATATTCAACTGAAACTCGAACATGGACAAAAAGTCAAACTGAAATGGAAACTCAAACTGATACTGGAACTGATTCTCAAACTCAAAGATCGAACGACAGGTAAACTGAAACTCAAACTGATGTTGACTCTCAAAGATCGAAAGAAAGGTCAAAGAAGCTCAAACTGTTACTAAAACTGAACTGCAAACATCTTACTGAAACTCAAACTGCATTTGAAAATGAAATTCAAACTGAGTTTTCAGTTTAGTTTGAGTTACATTTTGAAATGCAGTTTGAGTTTAAGTTCCAGTTTGAGATTAGCTTTCAGTTTGAGTTTGTGATTCTGTTAAAGTTTGAGTTTTTACTTTTGACTTCTGAGTCTGAGAATCAGTTTCAGTGTCAGTTTTAGTTTGAGTTCCAGTTCAAGTTCGAGTTTGAGTTTTAGTTTCAATTTGAGATTTAGTTCAAGTTTGAGTATTGGTTCGAGTTTGAGTTACATTGTGAAATGCAGTTTGAGTTTGAGTTCCAGTTTCAGCTTTAGTTCAAGATTGAGTTTTAGTTCAAGTTCGAGTATTGGTTCGAGTTAGAGTCACATTGTGATACGCAGTTTGAGTTTCTGTTTGCGTTTTAGCTTAAGTTTGAGTTTTGGGTCAAGTTAGAGTCACATTGTGATGTGAAGTTTGAGTTTCAGTTTGCGTTTTGGTTCGAGTTTGAGTTACTTTGTGGTATGCATCATTTTGAGTTGCGTGCCAGTGTCAGTTTTAGTTTGAGTTTTGATCTTCGAGTTCGAGTATCAGGTTCGGTCTGTGATTGAGATTAAGCTAAGTTAGGTATCAGTCTGAGTTTGGGAATCAAACGAAGATTTGTATGAAAATCAGTTCGAGTTTTAAAGTGAGTTTGGGTATCAGTTGAGTTCGATCCTATGTGTCAGTTCAGTGTCCGTTTTAGTTTGAGTTGGAGTTCGATTATCAGTGTTAGCTATCTGTTTGAGTTCCAGTTTGAGTTTGTCGTCCAATTTCAGGTGTATCAGTGTCAGTTTGACCTTTCCTCGATTTAAAAATAATGCGCTAAAATGTTAACACATGCCCTACCGTTGTGGACGGTCAATTCTCGAGGAAAAGGAAGTCCCCTTGTCGTTGTATCGTTTTAAGGGCCAACGACAGGTGTTTACGACCCTGTTAAATTAATAATGTGGAAGGACCTCGGCAGGACGACCGCGCTTTCCTTCGGAACACTCAACAAAATATCTTCCGCTCCCACTTGGCTGTTGCTAGCAAGACCTTATTTCATCCTGTCCGCAAATGTGACATGATAAACTGGCAACCTCTTCCGCCGTTTCTTACGTACCTTCGCCTGCTAGTAAAGTAACCTGTTCGTGTGTTTCTACCCGAGGTGAATGATGGACCACAGCTGCGCAACCTCCTTACATGATCATGTATCATTGCAGTTCGAGTTGTCCTACAAAACGGCACAAACCGTATGTATCATTTTTCTTTCTTAAAATTTCCGATGTGCCATTATTACTTCCATATTTACAGAGCAAATGGAATTGTTGGAATTTTGCTAAAATTAACAATCGGATCGGAGCTT
The DNA here is from genome assembly GCA_036186465.1 of Nesidiocoris tenuis. Classification (NCBI taxonomy): domain Eukaryota; kingdom Metazoa; phylum Arthropoda; class Insecta; order Hemiptera; family Miridae; genus Nesidiocoris; species Nesidiocoris tenuis. Next base: position 5,837,483 of record AP028923.1, read on the forward strand.
TAGATGAAAATTTTGCTTATACACTTTTGCTCAGAATTCCTTCCTGAACAAGTGCAAGTCTGTGTGTGTGTCATATTTAGCCATAGCTCCCTCAATTCTCAACCTTTTTTCAAATTTCTTGAACTAAAATGTTTGTCTCGGCATGGCCTAACACCCTGTTTTATCGGAATTAGAATAACTCACAGTACTCCAAATATATTTGTATTTTTAGTGTTTTTTATTTTGGAATTTACAAAAATGTCCGTAACTCCCTCAATTCTCAACCTTTTTTCAAATTTCTTGAACTGAAATGTTTGTCTCGGCATGGCTTAACACCCTGTTTAATCGAAATTTGGATAACGCACGGTACTTCCGATATATTTGCATTTTTAGTGTTTTCTATTTTATTTTTTGTACGGCCGCAAAAATGAACCGATTTGAGCGTTCTTGGTCTTAAAATCTTTGTTTTACCTTGCAGAATATGTGTATATTTTTATATTCCGATAATGTGGCGTACTTTTATTTAGGGCAAATTTTAAAATTTGAATAGTGAATTTTTCGATATTTTTTACCTAAACACCCTTAAAAGCAGTCAAAATATGATCAAATTGTGTCACAATTTTGCGTTTCAAAATATGGAAGTATTGTGTGTTATCTACGCACCACTGGCTTTATATTTGTGACCTAAAGACCCTCAAAAGAAGTCAGAATATCATCAAATTGCGTCTCTCTTTCACGTTTCAAAATATGGAAGTATTGTGTGTAACGTAACGCTTTTAGACGTAAAAATGAAGACGCCTTATCCCCTTTTTCTCGTATTTTCGCAAAGTTAGCAACTCTATGAAAAGAAAACCTTACGCCTCATAGCAGTCAGCGCCAGATAAGAATATACAATCTTGGTTTCTCCCTCGGAAATTTCCTCAAATTTTTACTTTCTCTTTAGAGGGGATTTTATGTATTGTCGTCAACCGAGCTCAGCCCTCCGAATGAAAAGTGAGTGCTCCTTTTCATCTCGTGACAAATAATAGAAGTTTACCCCCCGCCTTGCAAAAAAGGGTACGCCTCGTCTTTCCTTTTTTGTTTTCCCTCCAGGCTGCAAGCCGAATACGAGCAAATACTCTTAGGAAAACACAATATCTTATCGTCAGACGGTTGGGAATTTGTCTAAGGTGACAAGTAACGCCTAGGGCGCCCCCCGTTTAATGTTTACTACCGGTTAGGTTGCGAAACTTATCATCCCCGAAACGGTGACAAGGGGCCGTTATTCTCCCGATTCCATTTACAAGTGACGGTTCTGTTTACTTTAGGTGAACGCCGAGTTTTCACCTAATCGGTACTGTGACAAACGGCCGGGATATTGGATAAAAGGATTTTCGAGAAGTATTGGTAGGTTACCTGGAAAAGGTTGGTCACGAATTCAAAAAAAGTCAATATTTGATTTCGCATAAGTGTTACAAACTGGAGGTGCATCTTATCGCACCGCTGGTTGAGCAAAGGGCTAGAGAAACATGTTCTTTAAACTCTGTCCGCCATATCGTCCAGATGGGACAGGAAAAAGGGAAGAAGAACATGTTCTTCGGTACCGCAGGGAGGAAAACATAATGATGAATGCTTTTACGCAATGGTGATTTTACCAGATGATTCCATCCCTATGAAACTTAGTTAGCCGTTCAATTTGAGAATTCTCTTATAATGTAGACGATTTTACGACACCTGACCCGAGGGTACGACAAAGGGATGACAAAGGGCGTCTGTATAAGGAACGTGGAAGCGAACTAGGCGAAGCGACGCTTCCAATCTGGAAACACTTCAACTCCCTGGCTCTAATTGCTACGAAATACTGTGTTTCCATCTGTAATGTGCCTCGGGTCGAATTTGATTGTAATCTACAATGCAACACGGTAATCAATGTAGATTACTTCAACAGCGTTACAACATGCTGGTTGATGAAAAATGTTTGCATTGGATTGCCGGAGCAAACCTGCCATAGCCCATATTACACAAATTTGCTCTCGCGAGTTTTGGTTCATTTTTCTATAGAAATGAACCTTTGTAATCGGTCAGGAAAAAAAAAATTTTAACACCCCCTGAAAATTTGTTGGTTTACGTTTCAAGGGGTGTAGAATCCGAATCTGCAATAAAAATTTTTTGTCCGTCCGCCGTCCGCCGTCCACCGTCCGCCGTCCGCCGTACGCCGTCCGCCGTCCGGGGTTTTTCAGGGGGAAGGAGTTATCGAAAAATTTTGAAATTTTTACCAAAAATCAAGTTCCGTATCTAGTTGGTCCTAACATCTCGACAGAACCCTACCTTAATTTTAAGGCCAGTAAAACAGCTGTTGAAGTGGGAAAAAATTCGTGTTTTTCTGGAAATTTGAAACATAGGCATGTGACGCATCATTTTCTATAGATTTTTCTATGCTGAATCGAATGAGACCATCGCCACGCCGGTAGCTCCAACCGTTCAGGATTTATTGCAGTTTTAGTGAGACATTTTTGAGTTTTTCAAAATTTCTACAATTCTTAATAACTCGAAAACTACTCGAGCCACAAAATTCGTTTTCCACTCGTTGGAATCCCCACAAAAACTTCTGTCCTCCCAATATCTTCAATTTAAAGAATTTGGTCGAATTACACAAATCAGCAAAACAAAAATTGGAAAAAGTTGGGAATTCGGCATCGGTTCTTAGATACAGTTGATTGATCTACTTACGACCACTAGCCTATGACACCAACAAAGTGACGCACTCACACTAGGCCAGTTGCGCTTGGCAACGTGAGAGCGAGTCAAGCTTCAACAATGGTTCTGAGGCATTCTTGACGCATTTTTAAGTTAATTATTATAAATTTTATTTAATTATAAAATAATATATAAATAATAATAATAAATAAATTTATTTAATTATTCAGATAATTTAATAATTATTATTATTCTGTTAGTTACGTATTTAAATAAGAATAGATTAAATGATGATTTCAACAAAAATTAACGACGCGCTGCGTTGAAAAGATAGATAGGTAGGTCAAGCAAGGAGGACCAAGCAAAGAGGATGATTATTTTTTGCCGGGTTGAAAAAACGTTTTTTCAAATCCCCATCTAGAACACCAATTTATACTGAAATTCTAGAATAATAACAACTAAATTCCGTGTTTGAGGAGAACCTATATACCGTAAGATTTGTCTTTGCAATCGAAAAATGAACCCCTGTGCAAAATTTGCAGAGTTCTTCGGCTATACCAAAAACTGATGTGCACATGCCACTGATCTACTTAGCAGCGTTTTTTAGACGATTTTGAGAGGTTTTTTAGAGTTTTATTGACGTGTTTCAGACGGTATCGAAGTTTTTAGGCGGGGTTTTAGATCTACATTTTTTAGACGATGAAAAAGTTTTTTAGACGTTCTCCCGAATTTTATAGACGTAGTTTAACTATAAATTAAACGTTTTTAAACGTGTTTTAGACGTTTTTTGTACTTATTTACGTTTCCGACGTTTTTTGGCATTTTTTATACGCTTCATGGAATTGTTTTAGACGTTTTTTGATGCGATTAAGAATACACAATATACGTAAGTACTGTACGGCTAGAGCGATATGTACTGACTACTTCCAACTCTCTCCTTGAGGGCGGCAGGTTACGCCCTGGGCAACTTTGGCTACCCGGAGTCCTGCACATGAACGTGGAATGATCTTAGTGATCCAGACCGAATAATTTCCTATTCGCTGCAGACAGAGAGAAAAACACCGCGGAAAAGCATTCAATAACTGGGAAAAGTCAAAGGTAACTTTTCTCATCCCGGTTGATCAACCCGCGCATATGGCGGATATAAAGATTCCAATGTTTGGCATTCAAACATGAATCACCGGCGTTGTCAAAACAAAGCGAGCGGCTCCGCCCGCGGAAATTCCCGTTTCGCGATGGTGCGGAAAAAAGTTTTATTTTCCCGACTTCCCGCACCAACAGTTGGCGATTCACCTGCGAAAAAGTTGGCCGGGTATTAGGTAGCTCCAGCCTCTCCAACAGATCCAAGTTGATTCGGCCGACCTACAAACAGATGCGCTCCTCTCCGACAATCCCTCAATCACAACACATCACGTCCTCCCCAACTTTTTCCCGGGCCGGGAAACTTTCCCCGAAAACAAGTCGATCCTTCGCATCAGCTTTGCCGTTTCCGATGCGTGTCGGCCCCACAACAGTTTTCCGGGCTCCGTTCGACTTTTCCATTTGCACGAGCGTGGCAAGACTTAATGATGACCGTTTGAAGCCGATGGAAATTGAGCAAATTAAGAAGTTTCCCCGGCTGAGTTTTTAGCTCTGGCGCCCAACTTGTTCATTACAACTGGAAAAAACGGAACGCCAGGGATGTAATTTTCTCAGAAAAACATAGTACGTAACCCGGGAATGTTTGTAGAATATGCGAGTAAAATTTAAAACAATTACATGCCTACCTCGTAAGGACCTTCGTTGAATATTTGAGTAATAAGAGTCTTCTGAGAAAGGACTGCATGTCCTTACGTGATAATTGATTAAGAGTCTGTTCCGGGGGACTACCCTGATTGTTCAGACCCAAGAAAATTTTAATTTTTAAAAAACTAAAAAGTGTCTCTCTAAAACTGCAATATATCATGAACGGTTGAAGCTACCAATGTGGCGATGGTCTCATTCGATTCAGAATAGAAAAATCTACAGATAATGATGCCTCACATGCATAGGTGAAGAGTTTTCACTCAAAACTGCATATATCCATTTTCGAGTCATAGCAGTTTTGGTACCTATAAGCAATCGAAAATCGAAAAAACGAAATCGATATCGACAAAACTCGAAAGTGGATAAATGCAGTTTAGGAAAACTCTTCAGTTAGGGTATATTTTTGAAAAAAACGCAAATACTCAATTTTGAAGGTGATGCCGTGGGTTTAGAATTTTTTGAGTATTTTTCCCCGTTTTCCCGCTTGATTTACCGTAGGATAGGGGGTTTTTTCCGAGAAATTTTGTTTTTTAATCGGTTTGGCTTGAGATTTTTTACCACGATTTCTCCTTTTTCGCGTTTTTGGCAATTTAAGGATGTTCTACAGAACCGATTTTGAATTTTGTGAGCTTGTTGGATTCCTTGAAGGTTTCTACACATTTTTCACTTCCTGTAAGTCAAAATTTGTTGGATTTTAGTGATTGAAAACTGGTGTGACGACTAGTAACATCAGGTAGAGAGTCGCTGGTGGTGGTCGCAGATTTCAAATAGCACGTGTGGCATTTTTTTAGGTTTTGAGTGACTTCTAGCGGATTTTTGGAAAAATTGAGTAGTTCAGCGGACGGAGCGCGAGATTTTGCATAAAAATATGTATCGAACTCATTTTCGCCAAAATGTTGGATAGCACATTTTAGAAATTAAGCGACGATTTAGTAAAATTGACATGTACTGCGAGCGGGTTCGGGGAGGTTCTCATCCTCGGCGGCTTCTTGATCGTTCGTTTGGTACAGTCGTACAGCCAAATTCGAGCACAAGTATTCGATTTTGGCGGGAATCCACTTCTGTAACGTGCGACGGTCTAGATAACGAACTGCCGCTCAAGTTCAGCGGCAATTAGACACGGCGGCACGCGAAGTTCAAGCGCTTTAGATTGGAAACTCCATCTCTTTAACTCACTTCCTGCTTCGGCAAAGTCGACGACGCCCTTAACCAGTTGACTAATCTTCCCTTTGTGTCGGGTGTTGTTCAATGGCGAAAAGCGCCTCGTCAACCTTCGCGGAAGAGCCATCAAGTGCTCCATTTTCGTTATGGGGCCGATTCCCAAATGAAACTTCCTCTCGAGCGCAACTCGTTTTCGAGAAGTTCGCCCTCGGAAATTCATCGGAGGATAAATCCGCTCTAAGAAGGCGCCTGTAGATTAGTTGTACGAGGGAGAGGGAAATAAAGCGGGTTAAGAGAGGGCGAGGTGTATGAAAGACAAATTAAGCAATTAACCTCAAACTGCCGCAGGAAACTCGGAGCGAGCGACCGCTTTTCAACCGCAAATGGAACACGTCTTCGTCCCACAGGTCTTCGAAATTGTTCTCTTCTTGGCGAGTCTCGAGCTAATTCCTTCTCACATGCGCAACTCTAACTTGTTCGATAGCTAAATTAACTCGCAACCTCCGAAACGTCGCTGAAGCTAGGTCTACACGGAGAGAGCTAGAGCGACACTGATTGCGTAGAGCAGTGTCAGCCGCGTCTACACCACGAGCCCTGAGACCGCTCTCGCAGCTGCTCTCGCTCGTGATTGCGAGAGCAGTTGCGCGTGTGTCTACACTACCCCCCTTTCTTCCGAATCCTTCCCCATCGCCATCGCTCTCGCAACTTGTTTCCAGCAAGTGAAACTTGGTGATGGCAACAAAAAATCGATTTTTTTGAAAAATCGATTTTTACGGTTTAAATAATCGATTTTTAAAAATCGATTTATTGAAGGCGATTTTTTATTTAAAATCGATTTTTTTACCAAAAAAATCGATTTTTACCTGTTTAAAATGCGTTTTTGTTATATTACAATAAAAATAATACATTAAAATATTATCCCGTGTAGAGAATCTAATATAACGATCCATATTTACTCCAGCGTTCAGTATTCAGTAACGATGTGAGTTCTACTGTTTCTACAGTCACCATTTTACCACAGATCGAAATAGACGGCACTACCTTCACAACATAACTCGATCTCGTTCGAATCGAATCGTTGTCGTTGAGGTCTCCCCACTCTCTCCCTCCTTCCCTTCCCCGTCTTCAGAGATTCGAAAAGAGTGAGACAGTGAAGTGTTTCTATCGCGTCGCTGTTACAGTGTTGTGTTTACTTTTTAAATGTTAATAAATACATAAACGATAAATCAAATATTTTCTTTATTTACCTTTTTAAATAGTTGTTTTCTAGAAGTCAGGGGACTATTTCATAAACTTACACGCTTACAAGTACAAGGTGTACACCGGTAAAATTATAAACTACTATTTTAGACAAATTATACTGATCATACCACTCAGCAGAAGAATAAAAACAATGATCAGTTCAAATCAGCTGATTCACCATGTCATTTGTAAACTTGTACTTTTATGTTACAGGCCCCATATATTGTTTTACACCATATTTTACTGGTATATCTCATAGATTAAAAAAAAAATCTATTTTCTTTAAAAATCGATTTTTGGTCTCGATTTTTAGTTGAAATCGATTTTAATCTTTCGATACATCGATTTTTTGAAAGATCGATTTTTCTATAAGTGTTGCCATCACTAGTGAAACTTCTCGAGACTGATTCCGAGATCGGTTGCAGTGCCGTCCACACGTCGAGAGAGAAGGGGGAACGCGAGAGCCCGAGAGCAAGACGAGACTGCTCTCGCAACTACTCCACGGGCCGTCCACACTTCTCTCTATAGCTCTAGCTCTCGCTCTACTGCAATGAGTGTCCCCGTGTAGGCCGGCCTTAAGTTGTCTGCGATGCCAGCAGCAGAATCATCGTTCGCTGATCACGACCTAGTGATTCTTTGAAAATCAAAATTTTGTCCCTAGCTGCAAAGTGAAAATCGTTCACTCGAGATTCAGTGGACGAATTTGTAGACATTTGTAGACAGTTGTTTCGACTTCCGCATTCATACGCGATAAATAAAATCGTCGTACTTGTCAAAAAAGTTATCGGAAAATTGACACAGTGTCACGAGTCTATCAAATGATAATCAATAATTAGTGAAGCAGTCGGGAGAGGATTTTCCCAAGATTAAACTAAGTCGATCCTCCCTCAAAACCGAAGTCAACCGAGTGCGGCCATTATTACCTAAACTTAACTACCGGCAATAGATCTCCGCCGGACATTTTGCGACCCCGTATGACTTGGGTGGCCTAACTTCGAGGGAAGTTGAGGCAAGGTGTAGATATAGGACGGTGTAATGAGGTCGGCAGAAAGGGGGAAGAGTAAACGTTGCTGTAATCACCGGCAATTAGCGGATAGACCTAACCTCTGGCCGGGCTTCGAATCGAGGGAACCCGATTAAATAGCGATGCAATTATTGTCATACGCAGACGCCGATTTTCGATTGTGATTTAACGCACATCTACTGAACGTAAAAGCATTCGTTTCGAAATTGATTCTTAGTTTACAGTTCTGATTTGCCTGTTTAACCGCCGAAAAAATAAAAATGAAAAATATTGGGTTTCAAGAGGAGAGAAGAAAGTTTCAGTGCATAAACCCTGCGAAAAAGGATAGTCGGTAGGCAAGCCCTGGTCTCAGCAGAGCAGCCGGTCGTACCGAAAACGTGGATGGACATGTAAGCTGACTACAGGATTAGAACCAGAATTAGAAAATTAAATTTCCTCAAAGTGAAATTCCACCACGCATTACTTTCGAGGCATACTGATAACCTTACCTGCCACCGTAGTGACGAATTGGAGGTCGTTACTGTAGATCTGCGTCATTCTTTTGATGACGTCAATCTGTTCCATCGCTATTTGGACGGCGTCCATATGTTGAGCGCCGCAAGGAACGTAGGCAGACCAGAACTGGAAAAAAGTGGAATTGTCAGGTATGACGTCAACTTTTGATTGCAAGGTACACTCACACTCTAGAGGCAAAATGATCTGAAAATGAAATGAAATATCAGGTGTGTGTACGTCACAACTTTCCAACCCTCGGGTTCTCGCACCCTTGCAAACATCCCCCAAAAAAATCGATTTTGACGTTTTGGGTGTTAAATTTCATTAGAAATCGAAACTGACTCGTTGGACCTGAAGACACCCTTCTCCCACGAAGACACCCGATGAAATCAACCGGAATAATCGAAGTAGTGATATCCACATAATTTATGTCATCTGGAACTGTGGCGTCCAAAATATCCAGACAGACAAAACAAGCTGTCAATTGCTGCACGTTACACGGCCACGGGAAGCATTCAATATCCCTCATACGAAGGCAGCAATATTCTGCAGATGCCTACGACCGGAAAATATACAAACTCGAAAGGACGTAATACGCAGACGGGACCACAATTGATGGCCGATAAAGCTGAACTGCTGCGGTCCTGCGGTGATTACGCCAACGTGACAGATAGAGAGGGCTCCCGCGTTACGCCAACGTGACGGTAAGAGAGGGCGACATTGCGTTTGATAGAGACAGATAGGGAAAACATGAGCTTTTCGCTCAGCCGGAGCTAGACTTTGGGATCTACGAAAATGTCGTCACCGAAGGGATTTCCAATTGGATCCGAGCTTTATCGGCTGAACGCTGAAGTGAAATGTGGCTCCTCGCCCCTCCCCGAGGGTAAAATGTCCACGATGAGGTTTACGATCCTCTCGAGATATCGACGATATATCCAGAGATATGACCAGATGAACTATGGGCCCCCATACGGAGGGTAGAACGTGCGAATGGAGCCGTTCGCAGGCGTAGACGCTTCGCGGTAGGCAGAATTGTAATTGATTGTAAAACGAATGCACATTGATGCCTCAATCTAGACGAAGCGTACGAGCAAGGTTTTTAAAAGGCCCCGAGAACTCCAAAATTGTGGATTTTTACTTCTTTTCCATGACAGAGAATCTTCCTGAGGAGAGGAAAGCATAGCGACGAGTTTTTTGTAGGTATTCGATATAGGGTTGGCCACGTTTCAAGTCCGAAAATCCAATCGGTGTTTCGGGAAACTCAAAAAGAGCCCAAACCCCCGAGAAAAACCCAGAAACCCTTTAGCCTAAATCGGCTCGTAAGTTCAAGATATCGACGGTTCAACTGCAACACTGCTAAATTCAAAGCATAGAGTCTTTTGGGACAGTACGATTTGGTACATCCACTTGAGACCCTGCTGGAATACACTAGGCTGCGCTGAAGGTCCAAAAGTAGAGATATGCTTCAGAATATCGACGTTGAAGCTGCAACACTGCCCAATTCAAAGCATAGAGTCTTTTGGGGACGTCGGGGTTGCCTACTTCTCAAAATTTGGATTGGTGGCAACTTGGTGGCATAGATTGCACGGCAAAAGAATTATGCAACGTTGATTCTCCACCGTCGATATGCTACTAGAGCTGCAGTAAAGTTAATGCTAAAAATGGTTTAAATTAAAATCACAAATTAAAAATTTCCCCCCAAATCCCTCGAAAATGTTTAGTCTTACTTGAGCTCCAACCATTCCGGCTTTGAGACGGGGCAGATCCGTATGAGACCAGTTGCTCTTGGACCAGGGATCGATTTGAGTCAGGTCATCGGAAAAATTGAACCTCCCCAATTGGTTGTGTACGAACTTTCTGATGTTCCAAGGCAAGTCGTTGTGTCTGAAACAGAAATCAGGATATTCGTGAAATCTTCCAGCCCTAGATTTTGCGCATTTCGATGGGAATTAATCATATTTATCTAAATCTCCCCTAATAACGGCGGAAAGTCGCTAAATCTCTTTTTGTCTCGACTAACTTTCCCCCGGCTTGCCCGTTCTAAAGGGCGGAAACCGGAGATTTCGTCAAGAAAAATGTCTTCTTAATGGTTCCGACTCGTGATGTTTTCTACTTCCTCCGAGAGATCCCCACCCCCCACACTATTTCTACCTTAGCCCCTACCCTTTAACTTAATCCGAGTCAGACTTCTTAACTCAAAGAAATGTTCAGAGCTGGTAGATTGTCTCCGAGACGTAATTTAATTTTCTTCTGAAGGAGGGCTTCGTCCTTGGCTCTCTCTTACACTAATGACTCCATAGATGAATTTTCCTTCCCTTTATTCGCAGCAGCCTTAACATTGTGCCGACTTGACCGAAAATTGGCTTTCATAGTGGAAAGAGATTTGCAATACGGAGATTTGAAAGGAATCCTGTATCCTTCCTGTGTCCTTCGTCCTGAGAAGGTAGCGAAGATCACATAGCGGGATTTTTCAACAAAGAGATAGGTAGGCACCTACTTTTCAAGGGATTGGCCTGCAATTCAAATTGAGGAATTGCTTCGCAAAAACCATAAAAACTGTCTTCCATTCAGAAAATTGTTCCTCCATGGAAAAAGTTCGCAGGGCAGAACTCGGAGTTTGAGTTGCAATTTTCTCCTCATTTATCACTTCTGTCGGTACCTACCTGATCATTAGCCAATCTTAAATAATTTTTATTCGATAATTATAAGTTAAACACTGGAGAATCTATCCCCTCCACGATGGTACTCCTCAACTGCCCTAGTGCATTTTTAATCGTCGTACTTGTAAGTACACTATTTTGAAAAGATAATGACTTAATATGAAGGGTAAGGGGAAAGAACAGGAAATGTCCATTTTTCCCAAAAACAAGCTTAATAGCGCATTTTGTAGGAATTCAAAGGTACTAACAGTATAGTGAAACTCCAAGGGGAAAAAAGTATAAATGTCGCCCTGAGAAGCAACGAAAGATTCGGTGTAAGGGGAAAAAACATAGAATTTAAAATACAAAACCTGCTTTTTCTCTAAAAGTACTTTTTGTGACATTCCTCGTTCCTTCCCCTTACCCTTCATATAGCAAATATTTTAGTTATTGTAGCAGAATGTTAGTTTTCTTATAGTAAAAACAACTTTTTAAAAATTCTTTTAACATGACAGGCTACCAGAATATTTAAAAAGTTGATTTAAAGAGCGTTGAAATTGTCATGTTCATGACCACCATTGAGTCACTTTAAGGAGAACCATTTACCTTGAACGGACCTTATGATAACGAAACTGCGGACCCATTAACATTAAACCTCATCGTGTCGATCTCTCAAATGTAGCGCTATAGAATACATCGGAACAGCATTTCGTTGATGGCATGATTTATCGTGGCATACACGATGAACATGACACATTCTGGGAAGGGAATTTCCCTCAACGCCATTCGGGTGTCGAATGAACGTTAAAGATGAGCAGGATCAGATTAACCCTTCGCATCAAAGAGCGTTTGGAAGCTTTCTCTCTCTGTTCGCCTCGCTTGTCCTGCCATGCTCGATCCTCTTTGCTCTCGTTGCCTTTCGTAACGTCGGTTGCCGAATACGTAACAAGGCCCGATGGGCGGCCTCTTGAAAGGTGGAAACGCTATAGCTCCGAGGGAAATGGAAGACGAAGCAGGGAATCTTCCAGTGTCAAATATGTATCAGCTCTGACAGGAAGGTAATGGATGAGAGATCCCTGCGATGGGCCGGGAATTAAACTCAACGCGTTCGGCGGTTTGGGGATGTTACGTTTTCGGCAGAACGCATTCCCGTCGGCTATCGTTCGCAGGCATTGCTTACACATCGAGGGATATATTATCATGATGTAGCTAGAGGTGTGATATTCGCTGTACATAGCTTTTCCAAGTCGAATTGAGAACTGTTCGAACCAAATTGAGAATTTCCCAAACCGGAAATGCTATATATAGCATAGATATATCGAGGGTGCACCCCCTTCTACATGTAGAATCAACACTACCCAATCCTTTTGCCAAGCGATCTATGGACGTGTGATATGCCATTTGCCACCAATCCAAATTTCAAGGAAGAGGCAACCCAGACTGTCCCAAAAGACACGATGCTTTGAATTGGGCAGTGCTGCAGCTTCAACGTCGATATTCTGAAGCATATCTCTACTTTTGGACCTTCAGCGCAGCCTAGTGTATTCCAGCAGGGTCTCAAGTGGATGTACCAAATCGTACTGTCCATTGTGATCAATCTTGTACAGTGTGACCCGCTTCTCGATTCCGACGAAATGACGTGGAAGAATCTTCCTACGCAATGCCGCGTATACGAAATGACGCGCTCCCGTTTGAGTTTATGCCATATTATTGCAAATCCCAGATGAGTCCAAACACATTCTCAGCCATCGGTCAGGATCTCGGAGGCTGGATCAGTCCTGGACTGCCCTGATTGTACAGACCCTGATTGTACTCTCTTTGACCGAGGTTTTTTTAGTCTGATGTGATCCCACGGCCGAAATTGCCTATCCTGTGAAGGGATGCTTCCCCAATTTTGAGGGATGAGGGATGTGATTTTACAGTTTCGAGAGTGGTTTGAAGGGAAAAACGGAGATTTTTGGTGGAAACTTTGACTTGGCTGCGAGCGGACTTACAGAGTATCCTATCCTACCATCTGATGGTCGTATCGAGAACGTGGATGCCGACTTCAGGAGAATGTCAGATTAGGATACTCTGACAGATTCTGAGCAGATTCTGCTCTTTTGAGAACTGGGCTTGGCAAGCGAAGTTCTTCCGTTATCCAGAGGGTTAGAACTTCAACTTATGGTACCTTTTCGGAGGTGGAAGATGCCAAAAAAATATTTTCACCAGTGGTGAATTCGGAGGACGAAATTGGCATTGAATGGCAAACGTAGACAGCCAAGAAGGGATATAGCACGTAGAAGCGTTCGAGATGCTACAATTTGATACGATCGATGATCTTCAATAATCAAGCTCGAGAAGATACGGAGTGTGTTTGCAAGAGAACTAATGTAATCCACGTCTAGGTATACGTACGTGATATGTGTGCAGACAGACGTATAATGAATAGAGCTGCTGAACTCGGCTTTCTCCGCTCAGTAGGCGGCATGGGATCTAGGGGTTTGTGTCCTTTCAGAAATCTTTCTTTTTGCCTTCTTTCGCTACTCGTTTTTTCCTCCTTTTTCCTCGTACGTCACTTTAGCCGACGAAGGATCTTTTTGGAAGGAAATCCCCTCTACACCAGTACACCGCACTTTCACAATTCCCCATCTCCTTCGCCCCTTTCACCTTTCGTCCTACTGCCCTGTTCGGGTACACTAGGCACGTTTTCCTCCATTCTACCGCCCTGTCGACCTGAGCAGTGCTGCCTGCCGCGAGACGAAAATATCCCTTTTGAGCGGGTAGATTTCCCCGACTTCAGAAACGAAGAAATACGTCCTTAATTATCGAACATTCGGATAAGGTTTCCTCTCCGACTGGGGTAAGACAGTGAAAACCAAGTGAATGAACTCAGTTTTTCTGCATTCAAAAGTCTATTTCCCCCCTAAAAAGAGGGATAAATTAAAAAATTACTATACCGTTGAAAACCTGATTTATAGGGCTGGTTTTCCGTCGAATATGTGCGGGAGTTTTTTTGCCGTAATCGAACGCTGAAAAAATTTAATTTTTGGAAACCGAACCATTCTCGAATTTGGCCTTAAGTTTTTTCTTTCTGAATTTGATGTGAAAAAGCTGCTGATTACTCGAAATTGATTAGAATTACGCTCTCTACAACGGTATCCTCATTTTTGTCATTACCTCAACATTTCAGGGACTTGTGGCTATTTTACTAAGACTCAATTGAAAGCATGAAAAAAAAACTTCAAAGCAAAAAAGTGCACTTTTTCTGGGGATCACCAACAGTTTGACAGAACACAAATTGTTGCAAATGAGCTGAAAAATCTTTCCTCGAATTGACTTTGTCAAGGAAGACAATCTTGACTGTGAACACCCTGTACATCTTCCGCCTGGAAAGGGAAATTTTCCAAAAACGAATTTCCCTCGACATCACTGAGACCACGTGCTCCGACTCCCACGTACGTCAACCTTATACCCGACCACCAATCATTTTTCACACTCCTTCTACCGAGTTGTTGACAGTCGTTCGAAAATGAGGAAATTCGACGAAAGCGAAGCCTTTCCATCGCCAGTCACCACCGCGTGAGCAGCATCTCTAATATGTAATGACGTCATCAAGATTGATAGGTTTTCAATAATGCGTTCGTGTCAGCCGGGAAGCCCGGGCCTGTCGGGGAGAAAAAGCCCGAGATGTTTTGCCCATGAGGCACCGAAAATCTTGAATAAAAAAAATAGGTATTGCAAAAACTTATCATTTGAGTAAGAGCTGAAGATTAGGAAATTGTGACATGCCAGTTTTTAAATTGTGTTTCACAGAATGTTTCACCACTTATGTTCAAAAACTGTTGAGATTGGTGCATGATAATATTAGGTGCCTATGATTCACCCATGTGGTTTTTGAATAACCAACCAATTTTGATGTCATGGGGGGGGGGGGTATAAGGGAAAATTCTTTACCTTATGTAAGAAATTTGGAATATTTTTGCAGCAAAACAAGTTTTATCACAATTTTTTTCCACAAGTTCTTTCTAATTTTCGGAGATTGGTCGATAACCATATTATAATTTAAATAATTAACCATCCATACCTGTTTATCGAGTAAACTCAGCGATCAATTTCGAACAATCATTTTTTCATTAGTTGTAGAAATAATGAACCGAAGCTAAAATCGGATTTTCGCAGCGCCCGGATTGTAAATGCCGATTTTGCCGGCTGATTTTGAATAATCTTCGCTCGCGAATAATACTCAAACGCTCAAGAGGAGGGATTTCGCTTTCCTTAATCCGAAAAGCCGGGATTCAGTAAACAGTTCCGAACGAGCGGGGAGGCGAACGTTAACAAACTGCGGTCGACGTCACTTCAGATCCCCCCCTTCGCGTATTTTGAATTCAAAACGATGAGGACTACGACAAATACGAAGCGAAAGCATCAACACTCTATGCTTAGTTCGGGTGACGAGTCGAAGTATCGGTAAACAGGAGCTAAAGGGTTAAACAAGAAGTAGGTGAAGTGTTAAGATCACACAATGCTGAGGAATGCCCTCGAGAAGCCCCTCAGCAGACAAATAGGACTGAGAGCTAAGGCTGCCTCAGTCATTCGTGAGTATTCACATGCAAATCGGAGACAACATTATCAGGGCCTGAGCGACGGTTTATCAACACTTGACGATTTGCTAACGACTGACTGTTATTACCTACCCCTGATCCTAATTTGTCCGTGCCTAATTCGTAATTAGGGTAATAAATAGTGAACATATGAAGGAAGGGAACGCAATCGGGACTTGCCAACTCCACCGAAAGCGCAATGGAATCTTATCGATCCTCAACTCGATCTGCGATATGAATAGAAGACAGCAGTGGAGACCTGAGCTACTCTTGAACCGGACCATAATGAAGAGACGTCAACGTCTTTGGAGCTTTGAAAAGAAGCAATTTCAGACACTTTTCGTTTTACACTGGCACTCGTTGACTCGTTGACGGTAAAAATTGAGAACAACTTCGTTTAGTCGAAAATTCGGATTTTTATCGTATTCTTTCTATTTTTTCAAACTATTTGTTGCCTGAATAAATTTGCATTTTTTTCATCCAAGTTTTTTCCCACTATTTATAGACTATGGACTCTTATTGGTCCTCAACTCCACCGGCGATATGAATAGAAGACAGCAGTGGAGACCTGAGCTACTCTTGAACCGGACCATAATGAAGAGACGTCAACATCTTTGGAGCTTTGAAAAGAAGCAATTTCAGATACTTTTTGTTTTACTCAATTTACTCGTTGACGGTAAAAATTGAGAACAGCTTCGTTTAGTCGAAAATTCGGATTTTTATCGTATTCTTTCTATTTTTTCAAACTAGTCGTTTCCTGAATAAATTTCCATTTTTTTCATCCAAGTTTTTCCCACTATTTATAGACTATGGACTCTTATTGGTCCCCAACTCAACCAGCAAACATAAGACGACAGTGGAGACCTGAGCCGCTCTTGAACCGGACCATAATGAAGAGACGTCAAAATCTTCAGAGTTTTGAAAAGAAGCGAATTCACGTACTTTTTTGTTTTACTCTAGTACATCTACTCGTAGACGGAAAAATAATTGTTCACTTTGACGGTAACAATAATTGTTCAATTATTGAAAACAATTTCGTTCAGTGAAAAATTCGGATTTTTATCGTACCTACTCTTCTTTTTTCTTTCTGCAAACTAGTTGTTGCCTGAATGAAATTGCATTTTTTTAATCCAAGTTTTTTCTCCTCGCTATTTATACCTGAAATCAAACATTCGTTTTTTACTTCGTTTCGTATTTTTCAATTCTTCTCCGATTTCACGATTGCTTCACAATCTCCACTCTACCTCAGAGAATAAGGAATGGAGTGCAGATGGTGGTATTGGCGATGGTGATCGGTAGGTGCCCTATTGTATTTTCAATGGTCTCCTGCTTCCTTCCTTTTCCCGGGGTATAATACCATTATTAAATTAGACCCGAGCCCCAGTTCGGTGGCCGAACAATACGTCGCACTGGAGGAAGTTAGCGGAAACTACCGTTTCAGACTTTATTAATTACTGTTTGATGGGAAGAACAAGGCATCGGTGCCCTTATCCCAGACGACCGTTTCGCTCCGCCTCCGTATTACTCCTATAGTCTCAATTTCCTTCTCTTTCTCCCACTCAGTTGCGGACTAGTTTGTAATTTTCTCTTTTCCGATAATCGCCGGGCCGGGCGAATTAATGGCGGCGAGCGGCTGCCGCTATTCTCCGAGCGGAAGTCTCTAACTATTATTTGAACGAAATAACCCGCGGGGCGAACTTCGAATGAGCCGAAACCCAATTTGTAGGGTCGATAACAGGTAAGCAAAACGCTGATATAGTTATTAGGTATAATTTTCAAGTAGAGAAGTGAAGAGGCTTTTTCAAATTGGCAAATTGGCTTTTTCAGGATTGGAGATTTTTTCAACAATTTTCTTGAAATTGAAAATGTTTACTTAAAGCGTTCAAATTACACCTGAAACTTCAATACCGACATTTGATCGGAATGAAGAATCGATTTTTACCCATGTTGAGGTAAAATTGAGGCGTTAAAAAGCAAAACAGTTTACTTCAGTAGAGGGAAAAGGGGGCCTTCACGTATCGGGTCCTATCGGTAACATCGTCCCCGCCCACCCGTGATGTCACTGATAAGAACTGATATTTGAAAGCCCCCTTTTCCCTCTACTGGGGCAGTAGTCACTTGCGCCCCGCTCCCCCTTAAAAGTCGGGGACGTTGGGGATAATGAGCTCAGTAGCTTAGTGAAAGTACTCTTTTGCGCCCCCCACTGCTCCCATCGTTATAATCACTTGCGCCCCACACCTGCTCCAACGTTATCATCATTTGCGCCCCAAGGTGAAAGGGGTAAAATGTCCCCAAGGGCAAGGGGTGAAAACAGAAATAAAACACAAGCGTTATGAAACATGGATTCATGTGTAAAAGTATATTTAGCAGTATAGTTATAGCACAAATAGGTTATAAATAGGTCAAATGGGTCATAGGCCATAAATAGGTAGGTGTGCAACAGACTGCACGTACTGTATGAGGGATTTTTCGTGAGATTGGTACTGCTGGTGATGAACCGAGGGCGCAAATGATTGTTATCGCAAAAGCCTGGTGGGGCGCAAAAGAGTACATTACGGGCCCCTCTTTTACATTTTGTTTATCCGGCCAGTACCCTGCATTACCGACTAATGAGGGATCGGGGCGCAAGTGATAATCGCCCCTCTACTGCCGTGGTCCATGGCGTATGGCGTAACCCTCCGAAATCCCAGTTAAAACACTCACCCATCGATGAGTGGAACTTCGGTAAGTATCCGTCGGACGGTATCCAGCATTTCGAGTCTTTCCTCCTCTAGCGAATCGCCGCCGGACATCAGCAATGAGATTCCCAGTCCGATCCCGCCGACGACAACCACGGCCAGACATGCCATCACCCATGGTCTCAGCTCCACTAGAACAAAAAATTACGAGCAGACTGATTTTTTTGTTTTTTATGAACAACTTTTGAAATATTGGAATTTTGAGATATTGATCATTATTGTAATCTTTTCGGATCGACCCTTTCAAGAGCGTAGACCGACAAAACAGAATCAATGGGTTTCCTGAATGTTTTAAACGGCCGAATTCTTGTGGGGACACAGCCTTCATAGGTACATTGAGGCGTTAAAAAGCAGTAGCTCTACTGCAGTAGAGAGAAAAGGGGGCTTTCATGTGGGTATCAGTTCCTATCGGTGACGTCACTGATAAGAATTAATATTTGAAAGCCCCCTTTCCCTCTTACTGCCGTGGTCCAGCTAACTATGGCTTAATCCTCCGAAACAGTGTTGCCAAGTTGGGGGATTTCCCTCAAATTTGGGGGTTTTCTCTCAGCCAGAGGGGGATTTTGACATTTTTTTGGTTTTTTCTTGGGGGTTTTTGTGGAAGTCAGAGGGACTAGAAAAATGTACAAAAATGAAGAAATGCCAGGTAAGTACTGCAGATATATAACAGCTAAGGCTGCCACTGCACAGCTAACTGAATTGAGAGATAGGTACTCAAATAAATGCCATTCGGGTTTGGGATGTACGTCTACCAACTTGTGGGTAGGTACATACCTAATTTTTATTGATGTTTTAGTATGTTAATTTACTGACTTTACTGATTGGTAGTCAGGAAGAGTGAGTATTGAATAGTTTATAGTTTTATTTAATACTAAAAATTGTAGTTGTATAATATAGTTAGGTATGTTTTATGTGAAATGGTACCTATATTTTTAATAGGTACTTAAAAATGAATTTTTCATCCTTAACTACTGGGTTTTTTGGGTTTTTTCCACATTTGATGGGATTTGGGGGTTTTTGACGTTGTCTCAGGGGTTTTTGACGGCCGCACCTTGGCAACACTGCTCCGAAATCAAGATGAAAACACTGACCCTTCGATGAATGGAACTTCGATAAGTATCGGTCGGACTATTTTCGAATTTTTTTTTTTTGTCATATTGTCCGAGTATTTTAATCGGTTTTCCTGATATCTCAACGTCACCCCCACACAGTCTTCATAGGCACATTCAGGTACATAATATTACATAAAATACCTACTGAGCCCCATGAGCCAGTTAACGTTTCTTCGGAGAGCTTAACAGTAAATCGCGTTCCTTTTCATCCCCCACTCGTTCGCCAGTTTGCAAACGTCAAATTCGGCTCGGGCAAGGCAAGAATCAACAGGAATCAGCCCGTCCATGGCGATAGGCCACCGTTCCATCTCAAACCGACGGTCCAACTCATCTTAATCAGTTGCAAAAGCTCTTGCCAGCCCAGGGGGATCCCAAACCTCAATTTTCAACCTATCTGCGAAGCCCTCGGAAAACCACCGGCTACCCTCTTTGGTGTGCAAAGTAATTAATTGGACGTAATCACCTCTCCGATCCTCTCTGGTGCCTCATTTCCCGCAAAGACCCTAAACCTCATCAAACCCCTCAGAACTGATGGCTGTCCATGTCGCCCTTTACACCTCGTCCTGGCATTATACGCTTGCCAGGATTCGGATTACCGAAGGAAGTTGAGATTATTTACGCAGTTTCTTTACCCGGATATGCAGAGGTTTGGGGAGGTTGGCGAATAATGCGGAAAAATCAATGCCGAAGACGAATGATTCTAAAATTAGGGCAACCATCAGGTCACCGGTAGAAGTGCCTCGTCGGTTATGGTACGATACGATAAAATTTTCATTTTTATGGAATTTCAGAAAATTTTTCACTTCTTGGTGAACACAAACTTCACTTCAGCTCACAAACATCAAGCAAAAAACGCTGCTTAGTAAATCAGTGACATGTGCGCATCAATTTTTTTGTGCATCCGAAGAACTCTGCAAATTCTGCGCAATATTTCGATTGCAAAGACAAGAAAAAGAAGAGATTCTCCTTTATTAAAACGAATCCTTAGCTGCGGGTTGAAGGGGGGAAAAAATTAAAATCGGGGAATTGGAATTTCAGTGAAACGAAACCATTAAGTCGGTGGCCCTTTATTGAAAACCGGCGGTTTGTATTAGTAGGTTGGCTTCCCTTTCCCCAAAGTCCTGAGTAATTCAATCGACCGGACCCCTCGGGATCAGACCCGATCCTCAACTGGAAGGAAGAACTGGAAAGAGAGCTGGAAAAAGAAATGGAAACTTATAATCTTATTGGTCTGCCAGAATCCTAAACGAAAACTCTTCATCGACTCTCTCGCCTTTCCTTACTTTTGAGTCATTTTTCAAATTCAATTTCGTGTTTCTTCAAACGTATACCCACGTTTCAATAGCCCGATCAATTTAATACAGGTTCCATGAAATAAATAAATATTATATTAAATTAAATAAATTAAATATTGGTTCGAAGAATGGAAAAAGGTTTTTTCAATGCATAATTATTTTTCAGAATTACTCCCCCTCCACCATCAGCCACATAATTCAAATATACATTGATGTTGTGGAAAAAAAAAATTATTTTTCAGAATGCGTTTTTTCGTGAGATTGCCACATTTGTTTCCGATTCATTTTGCCTGGCATGGTTTTCCAAAAAAGACAGATTTTATACAGTTTTTAATTTTTCCCGTATTTTCAAGCGTTTTTGAAGGAAGTACTCTGCGTTGCAAAATACTCACTAAAACTTTAAATATTTTCATTTTGGAATTGGCTTACACAATTCGACATTCTCTTCGTCGACGTTCTCGCCTTTCCTCACGGCTTACTTTCGGCTCTTTTTTTTAAATCCAATTTTGTGTTACTTCAAACGTATAACCACATTTTACACATTTAGTCAGAATCACTTCCTGAACAAGTGTCTGTGTGTCCGTGTGTCTGTGTGTCCGTTAGTCCGTTAGTCCGTCTGTGGTCATTTACAAAAATGACCATAACTCTCTCAATTTTCAACCTTTTTTCAAATTTCTTGAACTGAAATGTTTGTCTCGGCAAGACCTAACACCCTGTTTAATCGAAATTTGGATAACGCACAGTACTTCCGATCTATTTGCATTTTTATTGTTTTCTATTTTATTTTTTTCCGGTCACAAAAATGAACCGATTTGAGCGTTCTTGGTCCTAAAATCTTTGTTTTACCTTGCAGAATATGTGGATATTTTTTATGTTCCAAAAAACTGGCGTTTTTTGATTTTGGGCGAATTTTGAAATTTGAATAGTGAATTTTTTTATATTTTTGACCTAAACACCCTTAAAAGCAGTCAAAATATGATCAAATTGCGTCATAATTTTACGTTCCAAAATATGGAAGTATTGTGTGTTATCTACGCACCACTGGTTTAAATTCATTTTCCCTGGCATGGTCATCCAAAAAATATATTTTACAGAGTTTTGAATTGTTTTCCAGGTTTAAAGCATTTTTAAAGGGAGTACTCTGCGTTGCAAGATACCCACCAATTTTCAAAAACACACCAATTTTTCTAAAATTTTCAAAATTTTGCTTTTTGACGATAAAAAATTGAAAATGCGTTGCAAGATACCCACCAATTTTCAAAAACACACCAATTTTTCTAAAATTTTCAAAATTTTGCTTTTTGACGATAAAAAATTGATTTTGGAATTGGTTTGAACGGGAAAATTTTTTGGCTCGAACCCCGGATTTTCAGCCGTGAGCAGTTCGATTTCTTGCTTCGCTGTTTTCAATTTTAATTATTTTCGAATTGCTAAGGTACCTAACGCCTATCGGACAGAATTGAAAGCAGACAAAAATCTCGGTTTAATCTAAAAATCATTTTCGCGATGGGAATTTTCATTCGTCAATCAAATCGAACTTCTATTCACTCGTTCAGCGACCGACTGCCAATCGGGAAAAAGTGAATCCGCTGGTAATTGAGCCGATCCCGCGGACCAATATTCCTCGTTGGACTAGTGCCAGACGTGTTGGAAAGCACAAATCAAACGACCGGGGAAGAATTACGATTTTCGAAAAAACGAAAAGACAACGGCGGTTGAATATTGAACCATAAAAAGCCGTACGCATGAGAGGCGGCTCAAATTCGTTTCGGGCCTGGACCCGAGCCTATCGGCCAATCGGGGACTGCGAGGGCGAACCGGCGCAAGAGATGGATGACTCTAATCTTTTCCACCAGCGGCAGACGGAGGCAATTCCGAATTTTTAATCTTCTTTTGCGACGCTATGGAATGCAATGTTGGACAAGAGCCGGATTTCATTCGCGGGAGGGCCAGAAATGATAACCTGCGATCAAGAAATGAAGATATTTCGATAACTAACGAAGGTTTTCGAATCATTTTCTAATACGGAGGAGTGCGGAGGATTTCGAAGTGTTGTCAGTGTTGTCTCGGGATACCTGCTTAAACGACCATAAAATCCTCCTCTTCAGCAGATATTTTCATTGCAAGAAATGTTCTGGGGATTATTTGGGGTTTTCTGAACACTTTATTTTCAAATACCAATCTGGGTGTCAGTTTATATCGGATTGGCATACTATATTGCAGGCCGGTACGCAAGCTTTTAATTTAGGGGGCCATAATAAAACTCATAATAAAACTCGAGGTCAAACTCGAAGTCGAACTCACAATAAAACAGAAACTCAAACTCATACTCAAACTCGAAGTCAAACTTACAATGAAAAAGAAACTCAAACTCATACTCAAACTCAAAGTCAAACTTACAATGAAACGGAAACTCAAACTCGAAGTCAAACTCACAGTGAAACAAAAACTAAATCTCATAATCAAACCCGAAGTCAAACTCGAAGTCAAACTTACAATGAAAAAGAAACTCAAACTCATACTCAAACTCGAAGTCAAACTTACTATGAAAAGGAAACTCAAACTCGAAGTCAAACTCACAGTGAAACAAAAACTAAATCTCATAATCAAACCCGAAGTCAAACTCGAAGTCGAACTAACAATGAAACAGAAACTCAAACTCATAGTCATACTCGAAGTCAAACTCGCTATGAAACAGAAACTCAAACTCATACTCAAACTCGAAGTCAAACTTACAATGAAACGGAAACTCAAACTCATACTCAAACTCGAAGTCAAACTCACAATGTTTAGTTTCAGTTTCATTGCGAGTTTGACTTCGAGATTGATCATGAGATTGAGTTTCTGTTTCATTGTGAGTTTGACTTCGACTTCGATTATGAGTTTGAGTTTCGGTTCATTGTGAGTTTGACTTCGAGTTTGATTGTGAGTTGAAGTTTCAGTTCATTGTGAGTTTGACTTCGATTTCGACTGTGAGTTTGAGTTTCGATTTCATTGTGAGTTTGACTTCGACATTGATTATGAAGTTGAGTTTCGATTTCATTGTGAGTTTGACTTCGATTTCGATTGAGTGTTTGATTTTCGGTTTCATTGAAAGTTTGACTTCGGGTTTGATTATGAGATTGAGTTTCGGCTTCATTGTGAGTTTGACTTCGATTTCGATTGTGAGTGAGTTTCGATTTCATTGTGAGTTTGACTTCGATTTCGACTGTGAGTTTGAGTTTCGATTTCATTGTGAGTTTGACTTCGACATTGATTATGAAATCGAGTTACTGTTCCATTGTATGTTTGACCTCGACATTGATTATGAAATTGAGTTTTGATTTCATTGTGAGTCTGACTTCGAAATCGATTATGAGATTGAGTTACTGTTTCATTGTGAGTTTGACCTCGACATTGATTATGAAGTTGAGTTTCGATTTCATTGTGAGTTTGACTTCGATTTCGATTGTGAGTTTGAGTTTCTGTTTCATTGTGAGTTTGACTTCGATTTCGATTGTGAGTGAGTTTCTGTTTCATTGTGAGTTTGACTTCGATTTCGATTGTGAGTTTGAGTTTCTGTTTCATTGTGAGTTTGGCTTCAATTTCGACTGTGAGTTTGAGTTACTGTTCCATTGTAAGTTTGACCTCGACATTGATTATGAAATTGAGTTTCGATTTCATTGTGAGTTTGACTTCGAGTTTTAGTATGATTTCAAGTTCCTGTTTTATTGTGAGTTTGACTTCGAGTTTGATTGTGAGTTTGAGTTTCTGTTTCATTGTGAGTTTGACCTCGACATTGATTATGAAATTGAGTTTTTGTTTCATTGTGAGTTTGACTTCGAGTTTGATTAAGAGTTTGAGTTTCGGCTTCATTGTGAGTTTGACTTCGAGATTGATTACGAGACCCAGAAAAATACATCCAAGTTGATTGATGAAAAAAATCAACCAAAATAATACTGATAACCTGAACCTGTAATACTGACACGAAAACAAGTTTCTCAACAGTGTTAGTATATCTAACGTAACTGACCTACACTAGGGGATGTACCTTTTTCCCGTTCCCGCCCTTAGATTGAAACCCACCGAGGAAACGACGTGTTTGGCTCCGGCCCAAGTAGTAAAGAGTCATTTGTGTCGAGGAGTAAACACCACTTCGATCAAAAGCTCCCGAGTCAACCTAATGCACCAGTGGGTTTTCTGAAAATGGGGTTCTGAAGGGGGAAATATATTTTCACCTCAATTTATCGAGAAAAATGAGTGAAAAAATCCGTAAAATAATGAGAATAACAGCGAATGTCTGAAGTTTCTATATCGAGAGTTTGATAATGTTATGTTCTAATTCGATTTTATGATTATTAAAGTATTAAAACTTACCTACGCCGAATCCCAAGAAAATACGTATGTGAATCTTTTTCAATATTTGCGAAAATGGTTGAAAATACAATATTGTAGAAATACCTATCCAAAACTAAGTCGGGCCCCCGATGGCACAATAGGTCAGCCTGCAGCCCCAACGAAAAAAATCGGGGCGGTCTCCAAAATTGAAAGAGTTTCCCATGTTTTGGGGCAATCTGCCGTCCTGACGGCTCAGGGAAAACCGACTTGTTAGCCGGTCAAAGTTTTTATATCTAGGCCGAAGTTGGGCTCGAAAAGAAAAACTTGCCACGGGGAAAACTGTCGACCGCGATAAGAGAAAACGCCGGACAGGATCACCGCCGAACTCCACTACTGCTGCCTCACTAAGGTCTTATCGTAACGATTTACTGCTCTTTGAAAATGTCCCTGGAAAAGGATCCTTTTTTTCCCTCCTTGCCCGTCTTGAAAAATATCCGATTGGTCTTTTTCTCCTGATTGCCGCCGGAGCGAATACTTATTTATAGTTACGATGATTTCCTACTGAACATTGTTCAGTATGCTTGGGGAATTACGCCGGACAAAGTTCGAGCAAATTCGAGTAGTGGTATAGCTGAGAATTTGGAAGTCCGAGATGGCGGCATCTACGCTTTTTTCAGAAAAACCGCTTTTAAAATTCAAACGTTCATGCGATCGCCCCAAATTTGATCTCAATCGATTTGTTGACTTATTGTTCATTCAGAATGTACGTATGTAGACCGTAGTCGTTTTTGACGAAAAATTCATAGTTTGGAAGATAAAGAGCAAAAATCGGAAAAAAGTCAAAAATGTCGCAGGCATTAGATACAGGATAGGCATTAACTTATTCACAACTTTTTCAAACATTTCAAAAATACCATAACCGGAACTTTGGTGGGCGTACTTCCCCAAACATACGGAACAATGTACCTAATTTTTTCCACCTCATGTCTTAATTCGACTGGCCTGTATAACTGCTGATTTGAGCTACGAATTGGATAACCCTCGCTTACTTGCTTGGGTTAGTACGATGTTCTACTTTTCACATTATTACTCACATCTCTCAGAAATGAACTCGGAGGCCATGAAGAGGGAGTAAAAAAGGTATTTACATTTTTATGAATACTGATTCATGACTTGGCGAGGAGGCCTTTCTGAATTCATGAATGATTCACCTCCATAAACCGCCGCGGCCGTCGAACGAATTATTCTCGCACTTGGCGCGTCTTGATTCGCATTTCCTCACTTTAATTCGAATTTATTGCGTCCTATTTCCGCTGCAGATAAAAGACGCACGAATGGAAACGTAACAAAGCGAGAACATCGATTGAATCAGCTGAAAATGGGCACCTACCATAAAGTGGATGGCCTTTAAATTAGTTGCAGCAACTGATAATTTTTTAGTGCTTTGAAAGTACAACCTCCTCAGGGATGAGTTTTGCCATGAAAATTTACTCAACTTTTTCGAAACGGTCAACATTTTTCGAAATTTCCCTCACATTATGTGTGGAGGATTCAAATAGCCACACATGATCCGCAATGCAGCCGCCCTAGACTAAACTGAACCTTTCCGAGCAGGTGAAACCGCTCGAGTGTTTCCCATCTTCTTTTCTCGAACAGCTAATTAAGTCTTTCTCTTTTTGTTTCCTGGCCTCCGACCAAGCGAAGCACTTTACCCGTTTGACCCAACGCCCAATGGAAACACCTGAGGCATCGCTTGTTTTCTTTCGTACGAAATCCTCCCAGTTTACGCCGTCGTAAGGCCCTTTTCGATTCTCAGAGCACGATAATAGAAATTCGATTCGAAAAACATCAAGGTTCCGGCCATCTCTTGGTAAATTACGTGCATAAATACCCAAACTGATACGGTATTTTGATATTGAAGTTGATATCCAGCTCTGATATGACGGAGCCGTGACTCAAAACATGAAGATTTTGTCGTAAAAAGTCATCATTGTGCATCAATAAAATTTTAGAGTCTAATAAATCATTGTGCAGCATGACACGATGGCTTTTGGCTTATGGCAAGTTCTGGATTATTAATGATTATTACGATCAATATTGCCAGCCTCTAAGTACGACCAACACCGAAAATTACAATCAGCTGTTCCAGCTCTGGAAATTATGCAATGAGCTGTTGAGCACAAGAATCACCTGCTGCAGAGCACAAAATGCCTCCCTGGAAACTGATGATGCCATAAAGCCCAGAAAATTACTCTGGATCAGCACCTCTAGGGCTGGAAATGACTCACACACAAAGTCAGGACGAATACGATCCAGAATCAGCAGTGACGAGCTGAAAATGACTCACGATTTGCTAGCTGATGCAGAATCACATTTAACAACCGAAGAAGCCATAACTCCGGCCAGATAATTCAGGACCAGCTGCTCGAGTTCTGGACCAAAAATGAAACCAGCTTTTCCAGCTCTGAAAATGAATTAATGGCTAACGATGAGCTGTCCAGAACAGGAAGAATCATGATCACCTGCTGAAGAGCACAGTATGACTCTTGGACAGCTGATAAAGCCATAGCCAAAGAAAAATGGCTCAGAATTAGCTGCTCTGAAGGTGAAAATGACCCAGTAACAACAAACAACGTGCCAGTGATACCATTACGAATATGACACAGTATCATCAGTTCCAGTGATAAGAATGAATCACAATCAGCCCCTCCTTCCCAGGAGTTGACTCCAAAACGCTTGATGAAGCCATCATGAAATGAGAATGACACAGAATCAGCTGCTTCAGCTCTGGAATGAAAGAATTATAGTGAAGGCATTACGTTCATGATCCAGAACAGATGGCAAGCACTGAACATAATTCAATCAGCTGCACCAGCGCACTGAATGCGTCCCAATCAAGCCATTATGGAGCAAAATGACACAGAATCAGATGGAAATGGCTCACGATAAAAACCAAATTTATGGCGCCATGGCTCAGATGGCTGAGTACTCACGAAGAAAGTCAGCACGAATATGATCTAGAATCAGCTGTGAACCGCTGAAAATAACTCACAATCAGCTGCACCAGCGCACGGAGTGTTTCTCGGGAAAGCGGTGAAGCCATCAAAAACAAAAATAATTCCGAATTAGCTGCTTTAGCTCACAAAGAAGCCTAACGATTGTCCAGTGTCGGCATTCCCTGAGGATGATGGCTCAAAATCGTAGGCTCACAGCAAGAAATCGCCCTCTAACAGCATAATGAAGTTGCCACAGAAATTATCCAGCAGAATACGACAACCATCATTCGAAGATGGTGCGAATCGAACACCACTTGTTTCAGGCACCACGTCAAACAGCGTCAGATATATGGAAGAATGACGAAAAATTCAACTTATTCAGCATCTCTAACCAAGGACGATATTTACCGAATTCCTCCCGGAACCGAGGCATCCCTTAATCTGTTTTAACATTAGACCCTCCGCTGCGGCAGGGAAATGTTGAAAGGGTCTGAGCCAAACTTTCCTAATAGGGCACAAGGCGCACAACTCTTTACGGAGTATACTTCTTTAGTCCCAAACACCACCCAGTCGACCCTGGTACTCCAGGGTACCGAAGTTGGTGCATAAATTGAGATCAGGTACACCGAACCGAGGACCAGGTAGCCGTGGACAGGGGGACTCCGTAGTTGTGACGAAGTGTTTGTGCCTGGAGAGAAAATACCCTCTTCAGAGAGCAAGTTTGCCGCTTTGTTCCCTCCTACCTCCCCTGTATTTCACTTCTAATAATTTTCCACCATCTTACAAAGAAAAATGACCGCAAAAACTTCCCTGTCCTAGGATAGCCAAACAACCCTTTCGTACTTCCCCTCGAAACAACCAGTTATACCTTAGGCCAGTTATAAAGGCACAAAAAATGGAAATTGAAGTAGATAGGTAGGTACTGAGGGTTCTGTAAACTTGTTTTTTCGATATGTTGCCATTTATGGCGCAATCTAGATTTGCAACCCTCAAAAATCTATTCCAGGCACGCCTGTGGCTTCGGCCAGCAGCAAAAAGGTCTCCCAAAGGCTGTTTCAGGATTTAAAAAACCTTACAGTTACTCTACATTCAACTGATTATCTTCAGTTACCTACTATAACCTGCATGTACTCGATATCGGGTGAAGGTAGAACTCGTAATCCGGCTCGTATTTACCAGTCGATAACTTTCCCACGGGAAATTTATAGCCTCCTTTCCCTTTCCAACGCTGCCCTTTTAATTTTCCGATGATTTTCTCAGAAGGCCCGAGCATCTACCATTAGGGAAGGCCTGTCTTTAATAAATATCCCGAGTAAGTGGACTGCTGATAAAAAACATGAGATCCTCCCTCCATTTTTCATGTGAAGTGCGGCGAGAACATTAAACATAGGGAAAGGTCGAGGTGTAAACGGGGCGTGGCCATGCGTGAGGTTCGAGCAGATATGAAGAAAAGTTTCGCCTCGGGGGAGCTCGGCTTTTTCTCCCCCCGCAATACGCACATAGGAAAAACGCCTACAAATAACGTCCATAGCTCAACCACCTCGAGAAAAACTCGCAAATTCACGCCAGCCGGTGGAATCGGTCCAAAAAACCGTCGTCCACCGTAAACTAGACTGCCCACGATTCTACCGTTATTCATCGGGGCATTGTGTTTGTTTATCCGTCAATTCCCACAGCCACCTCGGAGCGGTGATGATAATTTTTTCCCGCGATTCTGTTTCCGGATCTTTTTCGAATGAAGATGGCGCGAAAATCAGTCCGGCAGTTCGGTATTTGTATCACGTTGTCGGCGGTTATATATCGCATTTCACAGACTCAAAGCTCCCGGGTCTGCTTCGCTGCTGCAGGGGCTTAACCCCATTTGTCATCCGGGTTTTCTTCTGATACGGCGAAATCACTAACGAGGCTTTCCCACAGTTCCCCTTTCGGCGAACAAAAACATTCCACGAGCCCGAGGCAGGCTGTTTTGAATTCAGGATGCCGGCGTTTCAGCGGCTGTACGGCCTCTAACGCTTTCCTTAGTTACATTTTTTATTTCAATGCAACGAAAACAACGTCAAAAATGAAGATACGGCTGGTTGATCTGATTTTTTGGGTACGGATTTCGAAGCAATCATCAGCAATTTCGTCGAGTCTCTGGAGGCGGGGAAGGACTCCCAAGTTGGAAGCTGAAGGTCTCCCAAGTTGGAAGCTGAAGGTCTCCCAATTTGGAAGCTGAAGGTCTCCCAAGTTGGAAGCTGAAGGTCTCCCAAGTTGGAAGCTGAAGGTCTCCCAAGTTGGAAGCTGAAGGTCTCCCAAGTTGGAAGCTGAAAGACTCCCAAGTTGGAAGCTGAAGGTCTCCCAAGTTGGAAGCTGAAAGACTCCCAAGTTGGAAGCTGAAGGACTCCCAAGTTGGAAGCTGAAGGTCTCCCAAGTTTGAAGCTGAAAGACTCCCAAGTTGGAAGCTGAAGGTCTCCCAAGTTGGAAGCTGAAGGTCTCCCAAGTTGGAAGCTGAAGGTCTCCCAAGTTGGAAGCTGAAGGTCTCCCAAGTTGGAAGCTGAAGGTCTCCCAAGTTGGAAGCTGAAGGTCTCCCAAGTTGGAAGCTGAAGGTCTCCCAAGTTGGAAGCTGAAGGTCTCCCAAGTTGGAAGCTGAAGGTCTCCCAAGTTGGAAGCTGAAGGTCTCCTAAGCTCAAAGACTCTCAAGCTGAAAGACTCAAAGAAGGTCTCCAAGTTGGAAGCTGTTGGAAGAAAGTTCTGAAGTTGGAAGCTCAAAGACTCTCAAGTTGGAAGCTGAAAGACTCCCAAGTTGGAGACTGAAGGTCTCCCAAGTTGGCAGCTGAAGGTCTCCCAAGTTGGAAGCTTAAAGACTCCCAAGTTGGAAGCTTAAAGACTCCCAAGTTGGAAGCTTAAAGACTCCCAAGTTGGAAGCTTAAAGACTCCCAAGTTGGAAGCTGAAAGACTCCCAAGTTGGAAGCTGAAAGACTCCCAAGTTGGAGACTGAAGGTCTCCCAAGTTGGCAGCTGAAGGTCTCCCAAGTTGGAAGTTTAAAGACTCTCAAGTTGGAAGCTGAAAGACTCCCAAGTTGGAAGCTGAAGGTCTCCCAAGTTGGAAGCTGAAGGTCTCCCAATTTGGAAGCTGAAGGTCTCCCAAGCTGCACCTACGGAATCCATCTTGGAATTACGTCTACGACCGGTCCAAAGTCTAAATGAGACTCCAGCTTCCAGGTGGCACATCAAGGCCTCAAGAGTTAATTCGCGGTGAGAATTCTGCCCAGCTGGTAGAGTGATCACCAGTAAGACTTGATTTGCTCGATAACTCGAGGATCACTGTGGGAATACCATGAAGCCTCGATTGATTAGGTCTGGGGTGCCTCGTGAACCCTCAAGAATGGATGTTTCAATGGCGACCGAGGTCGACTACAATGTCATCTCTATGGATTGTTATTTTATAACGAATTTCGGTCATATAGAATTCAAGAACATCTGATATTCTGTCAAAAATCATCGCTAGCGGTTAAATAATGTTGGTTAAGGCAAATTTTGCTTCAGCCTCAGACTTCCTCGAACAGTTTGCCATCAAGCTGAACCAACATTCCGACTCACCTACATTTAAAAGTCTCCGTACGATCCTGCCCTGTTAAACGACTCCTATAACCGAGGCCGAAGAAAAGCGATAGAGTTTCCACCCCCGAGGTCTGAGGCCGTCAAGAGGCTCCTGGGAAAAGTTGACCTCCCTCGAGCTTCTCTGTAAACTTCGCCCCTCGGCTTTCCAGGAGTATGTGTGAGTTGGGGTCGTAAGATTATGGCCAGTCTGAACGGGTCGCCTACCAATATTTATTTAGCCCCGTTCCGCCCACCTTGAGGAAGTCGGCTGGACATGACGTCGAGAGAAGTTCATCTGTCGGCAGTTGTGGGTTCACCTGGGAATTTCCCATGCTTGCATGGGGGCAGGAATAAGAGGATTCATGTGATAGTTTGCTTTAGGGCGAGTCGGGGTAAGTGCGTACATGTTTTTCATAAATCCGTCTTTGCGACTCTACCATTTCACTCACAGTAAAAATTTTTGCGTGAGGCGATTCTATCACGTTCTCCAGACATTTCCCAATCAGGATAGGTCGGGGTTTATTGAATTCATACCCTTAATTCACGCAATTACTCAAGCTCGGATAGTCAGATGCCTGTAACTGACTTCTTTAAATCATTCAAAAAGATATACCGCTGGAATAAATTAAGCTCATTTTGAGACACCACCTGGTGGCAGTTTTTGGAACCCAAATCGGGACATTCAGGCTTTTCTGCTATCGTGCGGTCTCTCAAACTGACTCGAACCTTAATACAGTCTAGAGGAGCCGTTAACGACTTTTAGCACACTCTTTAATCAAGTCCCGCAAATAAGAAGGGCGACGGCGAAGAAAAAACGCCAGACTCGTTCCTTCGACGTCGTCTGTTTTCAAAAAGGTGCGACACCGTGTAACTTTT
This sequence comes from Nesidiocoris tenuis, assembly GCA_036186465.1. Taxonomy (NCBI): domain Eukaryota; kingdom Metazoa; phylum Arthropoda; class Insecta; order Hemiptera; family Miridae; genus Nesidiocoris; species Nesidiocoris tenuis. Next base: position 5,869,982 of record AP028923.1, read on the forward strand.
GCATAATAAAAACGAGAGAAAAAGTCGGGTGGCACTGTAGGCTTTGACTCGCTAAACGTTTCCTTGGCTCTTTTCTCTTTGGCTTTAGTTGCGGAAAAAGGAGCAGCAATTAAGGCTCTCCCTAGCCTCGCAGGGTCGCTTTTCTAACCGAAGTTGAAAGTGTCGGTCGACGAGTCTGCCCTTGTCGGTTAAAGCTTTGAGGGTAATTATTCGAATTGGTGAAAAGTTGGCCGGTTGACAAGCGCTAAAATTCGGCGCCAAGAATGTCCATAAAGTTGTTTTCTGACGGAAGAATGCATTTTTTGGCGTTCGGCTTGTTCGGTAAATCCGAATACATTGGCGTGTTGAATTATTTGTCTTAATTTTATTCGTGAACCATGGCTCAATCGAGCGTGATTTGGAGATGAAAAATGACGCCTGGTAGTATGAATATTGCAGAATACGAAGTAGATTGAAATGTCTTTAGTATTATTTAATTAGTATTAGGAATAGAAATAGTAATAGGAATAGAAGTAAGCGGAAGGACGTATGTACTTTTTACTGACTCAGCATTTTTATACATTAGGATTATGACTGATTATGATTATTGACAATTGTTGTTGTTGTTAGTTCTGAAGTCTTCTGCATACACCACAATCCTCCCGGCACGTACAAATAACATTAGCAAATTATTGAAACGAATTAGGAACACAAAACAATTAATTAATGCAACCGAATTCAGAAATGCACATTTTCAAGACGGTGTGAACATTTTCCGTGGACGCCGATCACGCTCCGGATACCGTCTCTCCAGCGGCGCCGCGGACGGAGCCGCCAGGCTCAGAGGATTTTGAGAAGACGAGCCTCCATTCGAGGAAGGCATTGAGGGCGGCGCTCGTGAAGACCTTGGTTGAAAGCTCGGTCGTCTTCCAGCAACCGCCTCAACCGACGCACGATGAGCCCCCTCTGGCGAAAGCGCTTCAAAGATCCGAACGCGTCGTCGACAGTCGACCTCAGGACTCGGAGCAAACAATACTCGGTCTCCTGGAGAGAACGTCCTGAAGTTTGACGTACAAGCATTCAGTCCTCGATCGTCCATTCTTCTCTTGATATCAGGCTTTTCGAATTTTTGAAGAATGGGGTTGAGCCCGCAGAACGAGGTTCGCTTGTTGTCCAGAGTTGAGGGAATTTTCGGCCCAGGATCAGAAATTTTGAAGAACTCCTCGAACGACAGCAAATCGGCGAATTCCGAAATCCATTCACGCCCGAATATATTATCTGTATCGAATGGGGCAACATACAGATTTACGGAGCGAGTACGCTGGCGAAATGTGACGTCGACTGGAACGTACCCCAAGCACTGAAAGCGATTTTTTGTATAATTGACGAATGATCTTGAGGTGGGCAACAGCTCGTAATTAGGAATAATTCTAGCCAAAGTATTTTTATTGACCATAGAACAAACCCCTCCGGTGTCCAATTCCATTCGGAGTGGTTTTCCATTTACCAGAACTGTGATTGCCGGAGGCGGACGTTTTGCGATCGAAATTTCGCCCACGCAATTATAGGACTCATAATCCCCGAAGTATGTGACTGCTGAGGCTGGCTGGTATTCCGACGGTTGTCTCTCAGCGATGAAATTTTGCGAAGTCGAAATTTGTGAATTTATTTCTTCTGAAATCTGGCGCGAGTAATCATTTCGACTGCTAGTTCGCCTTGAATTGCGGCAGAACTTTCCAGAGTGGCCAGTCCGCGAACATTTTGGACATACGGACGACCGAAATGGGCAATCCTTCCGCCAATGGAAATCCCCACAACCGAAACATTTCGACGGTTTGGGTTCCTCTCGATCCTGGCTGCGATGAGACGAACGACTGCGAGACGATGAACGACTTCGTACGTGTGAACGCGGCCGATTCGACGAACGGGGTCGGCTCGCGTGTGCGAATTTATGAAGCTTATCAGCCGATTGAAATTTAACCTCTGACGACGCTCGTTTGGTTGCTTCTATATCTTCAGCTAATTTTAAAGCATCGGAGAATTTATCAGGCTTCCTCAGAATCACCGCATCACGCACGCAATCATCTTTTACCCCATGAATGAATTGCACTATGAGAGAGTAATCTAGGAAATTTCCAAATTCGCAGTCTCGAGCTCCAACTTTGAGTTTTCGAGCGTAATCTACCACTGACTCGTTCAGATCTTGAATAATTTTGCGAAATTTAATAGCTTCGCTATATTTATTCGACTTTTCTTTGTAGTAATTAATTAGATGCTCAGTAATAGCCGAATAGGATAATTTTTCTGGAGTTTCCGGGTAAATTGTTTCACGGAGGAGGTTCGTCAACTCCGCACCCATGTGAACTCTCATATAGCTCGCCCAAGCCGTCTCCGGAATTTCGCTGAGTTGAAGTTGCAATTTGAAGCGATCGAAATAAGACGAAATGCTTTCCTCACCGCATGACTTAAATTCTTCGAAGGCGAAATGAATCTGTTTCGGAGCCGATTGCATTTGAGCCATTTGTGCTTGTACAAGGCTTTGAACTAGGTTGGTGAGCTGCGATAGCTGGACGTTGAGATCCGACGACATCGTACGCGAACAAGTTAAGAATTGCAAGGAGACACTCACCGAACTTTGAATCGAAATAGAAATATCACACGAATTTAACCAATTTTCCTTCGTCGCCAATGAAATGTCTTTAGTATTATTTAATTAGTATTAGGAATAGAAATAGTAATAGGAATAGAAGTAAGCGGAAGGACGTATGTACTTTTTACTGACTCAGCATTTTTATACATTAGGATTATGACTGATTATGATTATTGACAATTGTTGTTGTTGTTAGTTCTGAAGTCTTCTGCATACACCACAATCCTCCCGGCACGTACAAATAACATTAGCAAATTATTGAAACGAATTAGGAACACAAAACAATTAATTAATGCAACCGAATTCAGAAATGCACATTTTCAAGACGGTGTGAACATTTTCCGTGGACGCCGATCACGCTCCGGATACCGTCTGGAAAGTCAAATTTTTACTCCAGGTGCCCGCAAAATAGAAAGATGCCACCGGCACTACGGGTGTCACTTTCAGTGACAAAGTTAACTCCTCTGTTCCCAGTGCATCTGTAACATTTTATAAAGCTCACAAGCGCATGCTTTTTTTAAATGTTTTTTACTACCTATCTTAGGGAAAATTGCCAATTGAATTTTTAGGTTTTCGGCAGGAAGTCCAAGTTACCATTTTTGTGACAGACCTGGGGGAACCGGCGGTCAATTTAATTAACGCGCGCGGCTAATATAAATTA
>AP028923.1:5878271-5922093 GCA_036186465.1 Nesidiocoris tenuis
TCCGTCCGCCGTTTGCCGTTCCTCTCCCATAAAATCATCGATTTATCGAAACATCGACGTATTTTGCCCATTGTTTTAATGCATCAATGCGTCCAGGATAAAAAACATCGATGGGCAAACATCGATGTTTTGTTCATCTATGTGCAAATATCGATGTTTTGTTCATTGATGTGCAAACATCGATGTTTTTTTCATCGATGTGCAAACATCGATGTTTTTTTCATCGATATGCAAATATCGATGTTTTGTTCATCAATGTGCAAATATCAATGTTTTGTTCATCTATGTGCAAATATCGATGTTTTGTTCATCTATGTGCAAATATCGATGTTTTTTTCATCGATACCCATCCCTACCAGAGACCGTATAACTTCGGCTGCGGGAATCGCAACGTTTACGGTTCCCGGCCATGCAAAGTGACCGAAACATGGGCCAATCGTTCATCGACGCTGTTGTTCTCGGGTCCCGCGGGACGGAAGGCCTTTATCTCGGTTTTCAGGTCAGTTGAGCTCAATCACGTGAAAACGCGCTGGAAAAGGCTTCCAAATCGACGAAGAAGAAAAGGAAGTGCACAAGCCAGGGAGCATTGGAAAGATATTCATCGCTTTTCGAGACGAACCGTGAAAAATAATCCGCTCCGATGAACTTCTCTGGATGTCATGTCGGCCGAGGAGGGGCAGACCGAAGTCGCTGATAAGGTAAAACGACCTGTCAAAAATTCAAGCGGCGAAATGTCGCTGGGGAAATCGACTTTACGCCATTCCAGCGTGGTATTTTATAAATTTCAAGATAATTTCGAAGCTTGAGAGTTTTTTGGTCTGGGAATTTTCAGAATGTGGCCACTTTGGCATGGAAAGTTCACCAATAAGGCCATAAATCAGCCAAGAATAATCCAAAAAGTTGAGTGGCAGAAAAATGTTTAAACCAGCCTAAAATCAATGGACTTCGAGTTACCGGAGTAGAGAACATTCCTCGTATTGGCATTTCAAACAACCAGGAACAATAAAATGTCCATTTTTTTCGGCAGCAAGGGAATAAAATAGGGGAAGATGGGGTAAGATGACGAGGTGGGTAAGATGACGAATTGTGATTTTCTCCTGATTGAAAATAGTTAGAGACACCGTTCCAGCGTCACCAGTGACCTATAGTAGTCCTACTCGTAAGTCAACGGCGGACATTCGCGCCCCCGTCTCGAAACATGGTAGTTACAACAAAGTTCGATTTCGAAGATGTGTGATGTAACTTTTGCTCCACTTTTCCTAAGCGACTACGATTTTTTGGTAAGTCATTTGAATTTCACGTTTCAATATTCCGAATCTACAATTCGTAAGCTACAATTTCACTGGAAAATGAAGTCGTTTGCTTTGAAGCTGCATGTTGATGCACCAGTTTCAAAAAAATATGGTGGGCTGGGGTAAGATGACGAATTTCTGTGTGGGTAAGATGACGAAAGGTTTGGTGTATCGTCATCTTACCCCCACATTACTTTTTGATTGTGAATTATGTATCTAATCACAATTTTACACCATTCTAAACACACTGTTTCTCTTAATAATTAATTGTCTTGCAGGGATCGATTGAAAACCGATAATGGTTGGAACAAGAAGAAGCCGCTCATCAGCAGTGGAAATGTGACTTCTGCGCCCCTAATTGAAGATTTTATAGTTCTACTTCGTCTAAATTTCTGTTTTGAGTAAAGTTTGTATGATTTCCGTTCAAATTTTTGTCAATTAGCCATCTTAACCCCCCATTCGTCATCTTACCCCGGGCCATTCGTCATCTTACCCACAACGTGGGGTAAGATGGCGAAATTTACATTTTTCCGAAAATTTATTTTTTTGACATCTTTCAGTTGAATGTAAAATTTGAAAAAAATGTATGTTGTACTCGGGTAATCACTAAAACTAATAGTTCCATTTACAACTCGCCTGGCTGCTCACAGAGCCTAGAAAAAATCTTTGAAGCTTAGGTTCGCCATCTTACCCCCACTTCCCCTACCTAGAAAACCCCTATAGAAAGCCGACTCGAAAATGCTCGTAAAAACATACAAAGGACGTTCCTGCAATTGAAATCAGGCATGATGAAGTTGATATTATGCATACCCTCTCGAAAACGAGCTTCAAGGATGATCATCAGACCCTATTAGACATCTTGCCAACAATATCTTGCTTTTCAAAAGGTTTATCCGAAATAAAGAATCGACTATACCTGTACCATAACAATGATACTGGGAGTGGAAAGAAAAAAATCTGATTGGCTAGAAAGGCACTGGGAAAAGAGGACGTTCATTTCCAGAAGAGATGAGTTTGTGTGTTTGCTCGCAGGAAAGGTCCATGATGAGCAAAAAGGGTACAGCCAGGGGCTGGTGGTGGGGACCTGCTATTTCCGAGATAGGCCACCTTTTGTTGAGGACGGAAAAGCGTATTTTTACTGGCTACACTTTTTGAAAGAGAATAGCATCAGCAAGTGGGCCAAGTGAGACGGACTATTTGCAGAGAATAGCGAAGAGGTGGGGGATTACCCCATTTGAGTAAAAAGAGGAGAATTCGGTCGGAGGTAGTAAACAAGGGGAAAAGTAATGGCTGGAAATGGGAAAGTTTTTTCCGTGATTTAGCGAGCGAATTTTGGTCCCAATTTGGCCGATTCGAGCGAAGGAATGGCCGATTATTTCCTGTTAAAGGAATAGACCTTGAATAACAATTATTCAGAATAAGAATTTCTTTTAAAGAAATACAAAAATTTCATTCCGTTCCATTACATTTTTATTATTTTATTTTATTTCTTGTTTTGTTTAGTTTCATTTCATTTCGTTCTTATTTTTTTATTCGGTTATATTTTATTTCTCGCTAAGGTTTCATTTGCTGGTTAGGTCTGCATGGCCCATAAATGGCCAATTGAGGTGAATAACTCAAAATTATGGCCAGTCAATCGAGAGTCCTCATCTCAAATTTCAGTTAACTTATTGATTCGTTTAAGATTAACCGTAGGTTGGAAAAATGGAAATTATCTTAGTTTATCTTCGTCTGATTTCCGCTTGTTTAGGCTTCAACCTCGGTGTCAATTTTTCGACTTCATTCGAAAAAGAGTTTCCCCTTCGACTTTTCCCTCTTTTCATCAACCGAAACTCGAGTTGAAAAGATTCTCATTCCTCGGGCTCTATAAATCTTTTCCGAGGGGCCTCCAACTTTGACCCGTCTTTCCTATTGACTGTCCCTGATTTACATTTCTATTACATCAAGGAACCGCCGCCATTGCCCGGCCGCAGTCTCGTTCAATCCTCCTCAATTCAACACGTCGGTTTTCCATTTTCAGTGTCTCTTTTTCTGTCGAGATGGAGGCCGATTGAAGGATTCGACTTTTTGCCGGGTCGACCTTTTGCCGGTGACACTTACAGGGTGTTGGAACGATTCGCTCCCTTTCAATGGTTATACTCGTTCATTCGTGGACACAGGATTTTCGTGTTGCTGTGACGAATTTTTCTAGGCAAACCTACGAAATCGGTCGGGAATTTTTTTTAACACCCCCTGAAATTTGTTGTTTTACGTTTCTTGGGTTGTAGAATCCAAATGTGCAATAATTTTGTTTTTATCCCTTCGCCGTCCGTCCGGGGTTTTACAGGGGGAAGGAGTTGTTGTAGATTTTTGAAATTTTCATCAGGTTCCGTATCTAGTTACTCCTAACGTCTCGACAGATCCCGTAAAACAACTGTTGAAGTAAGAAAAATTCAGTTTAGTTGCCTAGTTCCCATGCAATTCTTCAATTATCTTTTGGACGTTTGAGGGACACCAAAAGGACACACTTAAGGACACTTGAGGGAAAATAGTAAGAAAAATAAATTTTTATTCGTTTCGTTTGAAAACCGCAAGTTTTCATTTCCACCCATCTATGAGACACGAAATCGCATCAATTGGAAGATGTCGAAGGAAATTCAATTTTGAGGATGAGACCAGTTTATCGAAGACCTCCTGGAAATTATTAAAAAATCGCCCCCGAGAAGGCAGTAAATCTAAAATTCCGAACGTAAACCGTAAGGACGTCAGGTGAATGAAAATGGCGTTGATTTACCCCCCTCCTATGTCCCTTGTTACTAACAAATTTACTCGGCATTCTCGAAGCTTACTGGGTTTTCAGCGGATTTCATTCCCAGTTATGTATTCCGGCTGATTGGGAGGCCACTTCTTTCTACCGATGGAATCTCAATAAGGTTTAGTGTATTTTGCATTTAGAGTACCTTTTTATGCCAAGAAACCCCCACCCCCGAGGGAGCAGTTTTCCCTAAAAGCTATCCTAATATTCGATAAGCCCTAGGGTTAGGATCGTTGAAATTAGTATTCAAAGTGACCGAGCCAATTACACAGGACAGCTTTTCAAGCTCAGCTGCAACTATGGAGCCCCAATGGTGTTCGAATATCGGAGGTAATTAATTCACGAAATGTTCATATTCATGAAGCCACCTGTACTCTTGTAGACAATTAACCTTCACCCGTTTGAGGTTAGGGTCGAATGTTCGTGAAAATTAGACCGAAAATGCGCTCAAAGCCGAATATTTTCCAGAATGGAAACAACCCAATGGTTATATCGGTGTTAATACCGTACAGTATCCATTCTGATTCTAGGTCGACCCATCAGAAGCTTTATTCACTGAAAATACAAAATACGTCATCAAAAATAAAGCGTATACAATTTTATTAAATTTCCATCTTTCGTATCAGTCAGGTTTGTATAGAAATCATTGCTATCAGTAATGATTACTAATCTAATCTTTTTCTTTCTCTTCCTCACTCCCTCTCCCTCACTCCCTCACTCCCTCACTCCCTCTCCCTCACTCCCTCCCCCTCACTCCCTGCCCCTCACTCACTCCCCCTCACTCCCTCTCCCTCACTCCCTCCCCCTCACTTCCTCCCCCTCACTCCCTCTTCCTCACTCCCTCTCCCTCACTCCCTCCCCCTCACTCCCTCCCCCTCACTCCATCCCCCTCACTCCATCCCCCTCACTTCCTCCCCCTCACTTCCTCCCCCTCACTTCCTCCCCCTCACACCCTCCCCCTCACACCCTCCCCCTCACTTCCTCCCCCTCACTCCCTTCCCTTCACTCCCTCCCACTCACTCCCTCCCACTCACTCCCTCTCCCTCCCTCCCTCCCCCTCACTCCCTCTCCCTCACTCCCCTCTCCCTCTCCCTCACTCCCTCCCCCTCACTCCCTCCCCCTCACTCCCTCCCCCTCACTCCCTCCCCTCACTCCCTCCCCCTCACTCCCTCCCCCTCACTCCCTCCCCCTCACTCCCTCCCCCTCACTCCCTCACCATCCCTTCTTCCCATTACTCCCTCTCCCGCATCACCCCTCTCTCCCCCTCCTTCGCCCTCGCCCCTGTCCCCTCCCCCACCACCCTCTCTCTCTCTCTTTCCTGTAGTAATTTAAAAAATGGTGCGATTTCACTACCTACACAGATTGCCATTTATGTGCAGGTTGATATTCAACATTGTGAGTCACTTTTACTAGTTTCTAACAAATTTCAAGTTCTACAAACTGCAGATGGAAAATTTCAAGAGTGACTTGAATTCATCAAAACTGGTGCAACTATACGCCTGATTTGTGGCGCCTCGTTTGAATTATACGGCAAATATGCGGCGAGGAACTTGCGGCAACCGTCAGGAAGCAGAGGCCACCCCAGGAACAAAAGGAGCCCTCAGTCCTGACAAATCTGTTTCGCTTTCAAGAAACAAGGCATCCCCCTCTCTGTCCGGACCTTCCATTGTTCGGTATCCCTTTCTCTTTCTAGCGGCTTAAGCTTTCAAACCTCTCGTTCTGCTAAGCCGACGTTTTTAGAGCCATCAACGCAACTAAGGGTTGGAAAAATGATGAAAAACGGCCGAGGCGCGTTTCCCTCGGAGGGGAAAAAAAGTTGAAAACATTCCCTCAATCCGAACTAAGTGGAAAGTTTTCCCGGCACAAAATGTTCCAGTAACTGTTCTGAAGAAGTGGCTGTCCGAAGAAAGTGGATGGGCAAGACGTGGAAATAGGTGGGGCTCGGCCCGGCTGTAACTCAACCTCCAACTTTGGGCTTTTCCCCGCCTCCTTTGGACGACGGGGAAAGTGGGAATTTAGTGTGTCCGCCGAAGGTGAGCTGGCTCGTAAAGCGATCAAGGTGGTGAAAACATTGCCTCCATTGTCTGGCGAAAGCCAACACCTTCCGACCGATGATACTTCTTTCCGGCCGTGGATTTTTCAAGTTGGAACCATTGGCTGGATAGCCATTAGCAGTTCTGGGCAGGTACCGTATAGATATTAACGCAGATGGGTTATCTTGATATCTGGGTAGCGAAATCGGATGGTACACATGCCTATCTGGTGTACCATAAATATATAGGTACCATAAATCCGCATAAATCTGGTGTACCAAGCTATAAAGGTATATGCCTGGTTAATCTGGGCATTTACCTACGTCTGGGGCCTATTTTTTAAAGAACTTTTCACTTTTCAACTTTACATTTTTCAATTTTCACTCTACTCTTCGCAATTCTGAGAACTCTGCGTCTAGTAGTACGAAGGCGTCTGCCAAGAGTAGGAGGTCCCAGGTTCGAATCCCGACGGAGAGTGAAATTTTTACAATTTTTTATCTAATATGTGTATTCAGGGGACCATATTCCTCAATTTATCGAGACAATATTTTAGATGTTGACAAATCAAACTTTTGAGACTTTGATGCAGACCGATTCGAATTCCGAGACTTTCCTCACTTTGGATTAGGAGTGGGGAAATTGTGATGTGTGCCAACCTTGAATTTTTTCATCCATTATGGAGCAGATTTGGGTTTATCCTATTACGTTAGCTTACCAACTTCGTCCGGCAATTCTTCCATAAAAACCACTAGGAAAACTCAAGAGTCCTTCCCTTTTTAGCTTCTGCTCCGATAAATATGTATGGTTTTCCAAAGAAAACCCTCGCTCCGCCTTGCACGTTTTCCTCTTTTCATTTATTCATCCGTTATCTTCTTGCGTACGCCGCCATGGCGGTTAAAGTAGACAATACCTCCGAACTCCTCCCGCTTTTTCCGCCCTGGAACTCCTCTCCCAAGGAGGTCTAGTTGTTCGGGAAATTGCTGTTTTAATATTAGAGACTCCCTGTGAAGAGGGAGAGCTGCCTTTAAGCGGTCAGTGGGCCTCCATTGAGACGCAAAGAGGTAAAAAATAACGAGAAGTTACTCCCACCCTTAACGAAGAAAGCCTAGCTTTTCATCCTCGAGCGAACGGATACGATGAGTGAGCACATCGCTCTTCAACGGGGGTGTGCACCCCCTTATCTCATCTTACATGATGCAAACTTGACCCAGAAGTCACACAGTGAAAGACCGGTCAACAGGTCAATGCTCTTGAGGCAATCCGGCCTCGTGGGGCATCGGGCAAACGGAGTTCGACAATTTTTCATCGGTCGTGATGCCGTTTTCGAAAAACTATCGTTGAAACAGCTGTAACTCAATATTGTCGGTTGGCGAAAACTGTTTTCACCCCATTGATATTATCAACAGGGACCTTGGAGGACGATACCATCTATTCAATTGGGCTAGCACTTCTGTTATGCTCGCATCTACATTCAAGTGAGGAACTCAATACAGGAATTGAGTCGTCCTCTATTCAAGAAAAGGGAGCCGGAAAAGAGCGGATAAAAGGATTGGTAACCATGTCTACAGCGAAGCGTCAACCCAATAACTTCGGGGGAAAACTTTCAGCGCTAAAAAACGACTTTTCCTACGGAATTTGTCAGCGGGAAAAAGCGGCATGGGCAATATCTGTCATTTCGACTATTTCTCAGCCGCATATCAGTTGTAGGTGTGTTGAGTGGGACGTGAAAAGACTCAAGGTCTCAGGGTCTCGGGTTGAATAAGAGTAAACAGAGTCGTATATCATGGGCGAGGCCTTTTATTCCCAAGTTCCATTTTTCCGTGGTAAATGTTGTCCGGCGATGACGGGATTTTTACGATACGGTGTTAGGCGTACCAGAATTCGTGCGAAATCTGCCTGAGACCCTCTCCTGGATTCAGTTCAAACTTTTTATGACAAGAACTTGAAACATTTTTGCACTATAGCAAAAACTATGGGGTTTTCTAAGAATAAGTACATAAAAAACCATAACACCAAATTTTCTAAAAATAAGTTTCCCTGATATTTTGAATAAATCCCTGCTCGAGGGAATAAATCCCACGCGTGCTTCACCTGCACGCATAATATGTAGGAAGACCGTGCCAAAATAGTAAAGCGCAGGTTAGAGTCGGTGATCAAGTCACATTAAATGTCAAATTTTGACATTTGTCAGAAAAAGGACTTGCGGGATTTTTCCCTCCAGCAGGGAAACTCCAGCAGGGAAACATATATGATATACTTATGTAAAATTGTATATTATACGTAAAATATCGGGAAACTTTTTTGGGTGATTGTGTTTACGTACTTATTCTTGAAAAAAAAACATGTTTTTTGCCATAGTGCTCGACCCTTCGCTTTTCAAGCACAACTTCTTCCAAGAAGTAACCTATACTTGAATAAAAAATTCAAACTGAATTGGGAGAAATGAGAAAACCTTTTTGGTTGATTTCGTATGAACTGTGGTACGCTTACGATGTCTACGCAACTGCAGCATTAAATGCAAATTTTGCGGAATTTTCCCCCTTGCGCGGGGATATTTTAAAAGATTTCGGAAATTTACTTTGTGTGAAATTTACTTTTGCGTATTTATTTTCATCCATGGCTACGAAAGAAACCTGAGTTTTGGTACATTATTTCCAGAAATAATGTACCTATGTAATTGTTCAAGAAAAATTTTTTTACAACACCCCCTGAAAATTTGTTCTTTCACGTTTCAGAGGTTCTAGAACAAGAATCTGCAATAAAAATTTTTTGTCCGTCCGCCGTACGCCGTACGCCGTCAGCAGCAAAACGCATAGAAGGAGTGGTCCGATTTCAAAAAAAAAAAACGAGCGTTTAGCAAATTTTCCTGTGACGTGCACCTCCTATAAGGGAATCCTCTGAATCAACTCCAGACTACTCAAAAACGATCAAATGTAAAAAAAGTCATGATCTCAAAAACAGTTTTTTTGGGTTTTCGACCCCTTAAAATTTTTTGATCGGATTCCCCTGACAATATGCCTCAAGTTGGAGCAAAACACAACTTTTAGGACCAACCGCACCAAAATCGGATCAGCGGTTCGATACGAAGTGGACGGACGAAATTTTGGCCAAAAATTTCGTCCAGCCACTTCGTATTGAAATACTGATCCGATTTTGACTAAATTAGTCTTGAAAGTTGTGGTTTGCTCCAACTTGAGGCATATTGTCCGGGCAATCCGATCGGAGAAGGTTAACGGGTCCAATTCGGCATAATTAGGGTATATTTTTGAAAAAACACAAAATCTCAATTTTGAAGGTGATGCCGTGGGTTTAGAATTTTTTGAGTATTTTTCCCGTGTTTCTCGCTTGATTTACCATAACATAGGGTGGTTTTTCCGAAAAAATTCGAAAATTTTGTTTTTGAATCGGTTTGGCTTGAATTTCTTAATGCGATTTCTGCGTTTTCGCGTTTTTGGCAATTTGAGGGAGTCCTACTGGACCGATTTTTTGAGCTCGTTGGATTCCTTGAAGGTTTTTACACATTTTTCACTCCCTATAAGTCAAAATCGATTTGGGTTTAGTAATCAAAAACTGGTTTAAAGACTAATTTTTGACCTAAACAAAAAATATTTTTTTGACCCTTTAAAAAAAATGTTAAAATTCCAAAAAAAATATTTTTGAGTAGGTTTTGGGCAGGTACATGACACAAAAAATTTGCAATTTTCTACAACTCTCCAGGACTAAGAAAAATGAAAAAAACCGATTTCAGCTGGAAAATCCAAGGTCCTAGCCTAGGAAAAATTTCAAAAAAATGATGGATTTGACTTCGGGGTTTTTTGGCGGGAATCTTTAGATATTGACTATGAAACATGAAATTTGGCATTTTTTCGAGATTTTGGTCAACAGGGTCAATTTTGGGGGCAGTGACACTGCTGAAATTGCGGTTTTGCAGTTTTCTTGGGTGCACGGCCAATCGGTTCAAGGCGTGAGGAATACGAAATGGCGGCTGTAACATTCCCACCCTTGATCTTGGTAGGGTGGGGAAGTAGGGGACCTCCCCTACCCCTACCGGCTCTTTCGTCGTTTATTGGCTCAGAACTGCAAAAATGCGATTCGGCTATTAGAAACTAAAAGTGTGAAGCTGGGATTGGACAGCTTATGTTAATGGGGTGGATCTTGATAACAGTTGTCACCTGTTAACGCGGTTAACAAAATGGCTGCCTTCTTGCCTCCAGGCCTCAGGAAATATTTCTTTGAAAGCAGCCGCCAGGTATTTTCTTTTTATACCTACCTATTTATTATCATTGTGAAAACGTACCTTTTCGGCATAATTGAATTCACGATTGACCATTACTCCACAAATGATATGATGATAAACCGACCTACTCCAACTATTTGAACTTTATTTTCTGAGATACCCAGACAAATAATGTACCCATGTCACTAATCTACTTAGCAGCGTTTTTGCAATACTGTTCCCAAAAAATTCACGCAGGTGTAGCTTTTGCGGCATTTTGCCCTTTGCGTTGGGATTTTTCTCAATTGAGGAAACTTACCTATTTTCGAACACCTCTCGACTCAAGAGAAAAGGATAAGGAACTATTTGTATAAAAATGTTTTATTGGATTACGCGTCTCCTATGTTGATCAATACACGGCTCCGATTCGTTCAAATATTGACGGATCATGTGTTCAATAATTCACTACAAGGATATTTACCTACTTATTCCATACAAAATCCTCATTAGTACAATGCCAACAAGGGACGGCATTGTTCGCTGACGAAATAACAAATCAAACCAATCGATAAGCGTAATATTTATAATCTTGCGATTATTTGATGAGATTTCGGAAATAGCAGGTCGACCCGATGCAGAGCCCACAGTTCAATTAAAACATGCCGTGCAGTTCAACAACGGAAGTGTTCTCTCATGAAAAATATGCGAAAAAAATCCGACTTTATCCTTTCCGAAAAAGCAATTTGACCGATTCGTTCATTTTTAAAATTTCTCGTGTCTTGGCAATTTTTCCTTTCGATGACCGTTTGGAATCGTCAAAATTCAGGAAATGTTATTCAATAATGTTTTGCGCTTTTCTCATCTCCGCAGGCACGGCCGTTTTGGTACGTGCGCACCGCGTTTCAGGCATCGTCGAAAATCATGGCATTCAGTACGCGTTTACCGGTTTGAGCCATATATTGAACGCGTCCATGTTCATGATGAACATAATTACTCTTTTGAAAAATAGAAACGTCATCAAACAAGTTGCTTTTTTGCCATCCTGCAGCGAAAAGTTGCCAAGCAAAATCCAACGCCCGACATCGATCGGTTTGATTTTGATAATATTGAAATTTGCACTCAGCGCCATAAACCCGAACCATCGCCGTCACGTTGCGCTATTTTTGTCAATATTTTACTACACCATCAATCAACTTCGAGAACATTTGATAGCCTTGCAATTTTGCATTTTCCTCTCGGCGGTGCGCCATCGGATAATGCAACTATCGGATTTTAACGAGGCCACAATTTCCACGCACTATTTTCTGGTGGTTTTGCTTCGAAAAATCAACCGCATCTACGGTTGGCAGTTGCTGGCAGCTTTATTCCAATGCTTTGTGCAAATATCGGTGTTCATGTACTGGTTGGTGATGGAGCTGAAGTTCGCCGATATGAAAGGACCAGAAAAAGCCGTACCTATACTCACCATTCTGGTTGTGCTTATGGGACGTTTTTACGAGCTGATCGTCATTGTTAAATGGTGCACGGAAACGACCGATGCAGTAAGTAAGAGTGAAAAAAATCGTTTTTTAGTAAGCACGATGAATAACGAAAGTAACAAATGAAGAGGTAAAATAAAAATATCCAAGTTAAATCACTTTAAACTGCCAACATTAGGGAACAACCTATTTATAGGTAACATGACTCACCCTGTTGATAACGAAAAATATATCATGTTCGTAGTCAAACTCGCAATGAAACCGAAACTCAAACTCACGATCGAAATCGAAGTCAAACTCACAATGAAACAGAAACCCGAACTCACTTTCAAACTCGAAGTCAAACTCACAATGAAACAGAAACTCAAACTCACAATCGAAATCGAAGTCAAACTCACAATGAAACAGAAACTCAAACTCACAATCGAAATCGAAGTCGAACTCACGATGAAACAGAAACTCAAACTCACAATCGAAATCGAAGTCAAACTCACGATGAAACAGAAACTCAAACTCACAATCGAAATCGAAGTCAAACTCACGATGAAACAGAAACTCAAACTCACAATCGAAATCGAAGTCAAACTCACAATGAAACAGAAACTCAAACTCACAATCGAAAACGAAGTCAAACTCGCAATGAAACAGAAACTCAATTCACAATCGAAATCGAAGTCAAACTCACAATGAAACACATACTCAAACTCACAATCGAAATCGAAGTCAAACTCACAATGAAACAGAAACTCAAACTCACATTCAAACTCGAAGTCAAACTCACAATGAAACAGATACTCAAACTCACAATCGAAATCGAAGTCAAACTCACGATGAAACAGAAACTCAAACTCACATTCAAACTCGAAGTCAAACTCACGATGAAACAGATACTCAAACTCACAATCGAAATCGAAGTCAAACTCGCAATGAAACAGAAAATCAAACTCACAATCGAAAACGAAGTCAAACTCGCAATGAAACAGAAACTCAATTCACAATCGAAATCGAAGTCAAACTCTCAATGAAACAGAAACTCAAACTCACAATCGAAATCGAAGTCAAACTCACAATGAAACAGAAACTCAATTCACAATCGAAATCGAAGTCAAACTCTCAATGAAACAGAAACTCAAACTCACAATCGAAAACGAAGTCAACCTCACGTTGAAACAGAAACTCAAACTCACAATCGAAATCGAAGTCAAACTCACAATGAAACAGAAACTCAATTCACAATCGAAATCGAAGTCAAACTCACAATGAAACAGAGACTCAAACTCACAATCGAAATCGAAGTCAACCTCACGTTGAAACAGAAACTCAATTCACAATCGAAATCGAAGTCAAACTCGCAATGAAACAGAAACTCAATTCACAATCGAAATCGAAGTCAAACTCGCAATGAAACAGAAACTTCAACTCACAATCGAAATCGAAGTCAAACTCTCAATGAAACAGAAACTCAAACTCACAATCGAAATCGAAGTCAAACTCACAATGAAACAGAAACGCAAACTCATAGTTGAAGTTTGGCTTTGACTTCAATCAAAAGTTAGAGTTTTGTTTCATTGAGAGTTTGACTTCGATTTCAATTGTGAGGTTGAGTTTCTGTTTCATTGTGAGTTTGACTTCGATTTCGATTGTGAATTGAGTTTCTGTTTCATTGTGAGTTTGACTTCGATTTCGATTGTGAGGTTGAGTTTCTGTTTCATCGTGAGTTTAACTTCGATTTCGATTGTAGGTTGAGTTCCTGTTTCATTGAGAGTTTGAGTTTCTGTTTCATTGTGAGTTTGACTTCGATTTCGATTGTGAGTTTGAGTTTCTGTTTCATTGAGAGTTTGACTTCGATTTCGATTGTGAGTTGAAGTTTCTGTTTCATTGAGAGTTTGACTTCGATTTCGATTGTGAGTTTGAGTTTCTGTTTCATTGAGAGTTTGACTTCGATTTCGATTGTGAGTTTGAGTTTCTGTTTCATTGAGAGTTTGACTTCGATTTCGATTGTGAATTGAGTTTCTGTTTCATTGCGAGTTTGACTTCGATTTCGATTGTGAGTTTGAGTTTCTGTTTCATTGTGAGTTTGACTTCGATTTCGATTGTGAGTTTGAGTTTCTGTTTCATTGAGAGTTTGACTTCGATTTCGATTGTGAGTTTGAGTTTCTGTTTCATTGAGAGTTTGACTTCGATTTCAATTGTGTTGTTGAGTTTCTGTTTCATTGCGAGTTTGACTTCGATTTCGATTGTGAGTTTGAGTTTCTGTTTCATTGTGAGTTTGACTTCGATTTCGATTGTGAGTTTGAGTTTCTGTTTCAACGAGAGTTTGACTCCGATTTCAATTGTGAGGTTGAGTTTCTGTTTCTTTGTTACTTTCACTTCGTGATTGTTTATGAGTTTGAGTTTCTGTTCCATCGTGAGTTCGACTTCGAGTTTGATTGTGAGTTCGAGTTTCTGTTTCATCGTGAGCCAATGGCCCTCTCCCTGCTTACGGGCCTGTGACTAGCAATATTATCCAAAACACCATTCAACATCGATAATGAGGCGAATGATACAATCTGCAGTCCCTTCACGTTAAAAGTGACGAGACTATCGACGAAATCTTCCCACGTCAATACTCCTCAAAAACTGTTCGGATACCAGTTCCACAATACAAATTCTAGTCTCACTCATAGCGGCATCATGAACAGTATTTTCAGATTGTCGAGGCTCACCGGGACTTTTCCGCTTAACGGTGACTTCCAAAAAAGCAAATTCCTCATTTGGTACACGGCTGTTTTGTGCTTATCGCTGCTGGGAGGCCTCGCCATTCCGATATCCAATTATTACCGGACAATATCCAAACCCAGGGGCACGAAGGACAGCATTAAATTTTTCTCACTATTCATGATGACGAGCAACGGGCTGTGGATGTGTTTTCACAACATTTCGGTGATCAAAAATGCGGAGGTGATCAAAAACTGCGCGGAGAGTTTGCGAAATGGGTATCTGGCCAAAGTATCGGGTCGTACCATGTGGATTGCGATTTCCATGATTGCAATCAAATCGTCAATAATCGGTATGGTGCTGATCAGCGAAGGAGTCTACTGGGACTTCGCTGAAGAAGCCTTCAGAACAATTAACCATATTCTGGAGCTGGAAATCGTCTTGCAATTTTGCACATTTCTGGCCGCCGTCGAACATCGTTTGATTGTTATCACCAATGAGCTGAGTCCGTACCAGGCCGATTATTTAACGCACTTTGAACTTGTCCTTCATCTGAAGACGTTAAATCAAACATACGGGTGGCAACTTTTGGGGATCTTTTCCCAAATTTTCGCTTACACGGTGGTCTACTTGTACTTCTTGATCGGAGAATTGGAAAGCCCTTCGAATCGCGGCGTTCTAATGGAATACTTCCTCCTGACCGGGTTGATTTATTCGATAATTTACAGATGCTACGAATTGCTCGTTATAGTCAACAGATGCACTGAGGCCTCATTTGCGGTAAGTCTTGGAAGTTTTAGAATTATTCGCAGCAATTTCATCCTTCCATTTTAATTTTTTCAAATTTCAATTGTAGTTGAAGGCAGATAAAACGAAGAGGTAGATTATTCTTCTTTTTCTATTTCTCCTCCTCATCACCCTCCTCCTCGTCCACGTCCTTTTTCTCCTCTACATCCTCGCACTCCTCGTCCTCCTCTCGCCTCCTCCTCATTTTCGTCCTTCTCACTCCTCTTCCTCCCTATCGTCCTCCTACTCCTCCCATTCCTCCTCCTACTCCTACTCCTCCTCATCGTCCTCCTACTCCTCCTCATCGTCCTCCTACTCCTCCTCCTCATTTTCCTCCTCTCCATCGTCATCCTCCTCACTCCTCTTCCACCCCATCGTCCTCCTACTCCTCCCATTCCTCCTCCTACTCCTACTCCTCCTCATCGTCCTCCTACTCCTCCTCCTCACTCCTCCTCCCCATCGTCCTCCTCCTCACTCCTTTTCCACCCCATCGTACTCCTACTCCTCCCATTCCTCCTCCTACTCCTACTCCTCCTCATCGTCCTCCTACTCCTCCTCATCGTCCTCCTACTCCTCCTCATCGTCCTCCTACTCCTCCTCATCGTCCTCCTACTCCTCCTCATCGTCCTCCTACTCCTCCTCCTCATTTTCCTCCTCCTTACTCCTCCTCCCAATCGTCCTCCTCCTCACTCCTCTACCACCCCATCGTCCTCCTACTCCTCCCATTCCTCCTCCTACTCCTACTCCTGCTCATCGTCCTCCTACAGTCCTCATCGTCCCCCTACTCCTCCTCATTCCCCCACCTCCACCTCCTCCATTCCCCTCCTCCCCCCCCCCTCTTAGTCCTCTCCCTCCCCTTTCCTGCCCTCCTCGTTCTATTCCTCCTCCCCACCCTCTACCCTCGACACTCTTCGACCCCTCCTCCCTCTACTCCTCCTCCTCTTCCTCTTCCTCTTCCTCTTCCTCTTCCTCTTCCTCTTCCTCTTCCCCTTCCTCGTCCTTCTCCTCCTCCTCCAATCAATTTTTTTTCCATTTGCAGTCATGGAGCGATGCTCTTAGGTAAGGTTTTGTGCTCTGTTCTGTTTATCCGATGTTGGGAGAATTGAATATATAGAAAATTGATCGAGATTACCGGGCAAATTGGACAGCGAAAACATCGTTAGCGGACCATAAAGAATAGACTACGAAAACATGAGAGCTCCGTCATTAAAAAAAGCAAAATTACGATGAATAATTTTAGAAATTGCCAAAGCAGATAGGTTGAGAGGTTGCAAAACATCATTAGGTTACGCCCGAAGAAAATCCTTCTCGAGGTATACCCTTGTTATTTACGCCTAATGATGGCAAAACCCTTGTCAAAACGTTGCGGCTCTGCCAGTAGCAGATTTCCGACTGTACGCCAGTCTAGCCGTTTCGTCTTCAGAAGAGAACTTCTAGGCGAAGTGAACAATTATGCCATATTACGACCCTCAACTTCCTCCAATGTCGATCCCGCTTCGGTCCAAAAACTCCGCCAATTCTTTGATATTCACGATTTCGCGGATTTTCGGCGTATTCCCCTTGGACAGGAACATGAACCCGTCGATGGGGCTGAAAATGTATTCGTATTCGGTCGCCGTTACCCTTTCTATCGTGGGGGCTTTCTGTATTTCGAAACCCCGCGAAGTGCCGTTCACTACGTTTCACCCCTTTTTCCCTTTCGTGTACGCAGCCTGCGAAAACCTGATGATCGCAGCGTTGACGACAATCAATATAATCAGCCTCAGCAAGAACAGCAAGGTGATCAGCAATATTGCCATTTTGCAGAGCGCCAAGCCCAAACAGATGTACCGGCCGGCGGTGATCGTGTCGGCGTTTTTGTTCGTAAATAGCGTCATTCACCTGACAGACTCATTCCAAAGGGGCCGAATTTCGGAATGGCCTGAAATTTTCTTCACCTGGATTTACTTTACCCAAATCCTATTGGTGCCATTGCAGTTCTGCAGTTTCCTGATAATAATACAAGTCCGATTGGCGGCCTTGCAGCCGTCCGGATTCAAAGAAACTGACATACTGATACACTACGAATTGCTGCGCCTTCTGCGCCAGCTGAATCGAATATACGGCTGGCAATTGCTGATTCTCGTGATTCAGAGTTTTTCCAAAGTACTAATGTCCACGTATTGGTTCATATTGGCGGGGAATAAGAGATCGAATTTGAGGAAGGCCGCCTTCGTGGTGACGGCATTGAGCCGCAGCTACGAACTTCTGCTGATAGTACGTTGGTGTATGGCCACGACTGCTGCTGTGAGTTTTAACGATAAGAACGAAATATATTTTACAAAAACAGACTTCATCCGGCCTGAAATTCACCTTCAAGATCGAGTTCTAGAGGGTTTTTCCAAAAATCGAGTTACTGCATGGTTGTTCTGGTGAACCATGCTCTGCTACCACCAGTTTTACAAAAACAGAATTCATCGATCGAACAGGCCTGAAATTCGCCTTCAAGATCGATTTCTAGACGGTTTTTCCAAAAGTCGAGTCACTGTATGGTAGTTCTAGTAAACCATGCTCTGCTACCACCAATTTAACCAACGATACAATTCTGCCGTAGAAACAGGAAACACGAAACAGGGGAAAACATTGAAGAGCAAAAAATTGAATTAGATACATCATAATCATACTACAAACATGAAATTAACTCAACAGTAGGTACATTTCCATCTTGGTATTGTTCTAATCAATATTTTGGGAAAAATGAAAAAATTATAGAAGTTTACTGTTTTCAGGTGGATAAGTTTAATACAGATCTGTTGAGGAATCTGAGAGGGAGTAAATTTCTCTGCGCAAACGTGAGTATCAATCGTACGAAAACAAAAATTCCCCGTGCCTAATTGTTTTTGAAAGTTTGTTCTTTTCCAATTTCAGAAAAAGCTCTATTTGTACGCTAATATGAGAAATAGCATAGTCTTCACCGCCTCGGGCTTCTTCAGTCTCAACTATCGCCTTGTAACATCCGTAAGTAATTCTTGTTTGCATCGTTTCCTCTTTCAATTCATAAATGAAAACAAATTAAGTTTTTTATTTATTTTAAAAATTTTTAAATTTAAATTAGTTAATTTTAAGTGTTATAAAGTGACAATTTTTTGAGTTGCATTTTGATTTTCAGCTAAACTTTCATTGAATGTTGCAGATGTTGACAGCAGCTACGACTTATTTGGTCATCATGTTGCAGTTTTCTTCGTAGACCCAACTTTATTCGGAGGAATAAATTGCTGAATTATTTAGGCTGATATTAGGATGTATAAGCGTAATCCTGATTAGATTGACAAATTATATTGACCCTAGTGACCCAATAAATACAAATTTGAATCAAACTTCGTCTGAAAATGCGATCACTGTTCAAGAAATTGTGTGGACGAGGGGATGAATGACCAGTACCTCATGATATCGGTTTTAGCGCTTTCGGCCGTACGGCCCTCCTCAGGGGCTACCTACAAATTGAACTAGATTCATTCAAGGAGCCTAGGAGGTATTCTAAAGTATGTTGCCTACCATCTGGTAAAATTCTAGCGAATAAACGAAGCAATGTTTTATACCATCATCCATGGTATATCTGGTATCATGGTATATATTTATACCATGGTATCATGTTCTCTTTATGTTATTACATTTATGCTTTCGGAAATTAATCTGAATAGAGACAGGTCAAAATTTATCTCTCTAACAATAAATTGTGTTTGAGGACTATCGACCTTGAACTAGTCCTGCAACCTCCGATTGGGTCGAGTAGAAATAGCAATGGCTAATGGTTACACAAAGAGAATGTACACAGGCAGATCTACATTTACATAATTATATTCTGCATGACCCTTGCATTACACAACGTGTAAAACGGCATACATCATCTAAAACAGTCAACAGCTTTCAGTGGGTTCGAGCCCAACATGGAATCGATTTGCCGAAATACATAATCAATATTATGGTAAAAGGGTGATTTTTTATGCAAGCAATATCTCTGGGGAGGGTACCACTCTAGGTTGCAGTGGTTTATCCAATCTCTCCCCTCTTGCTTTATCTAAATTTTACAGTTTTAGAAGTAACGTAATGCAGTCCACAATCCAGCGGTACCTAGGACTGCAAAAAAATATTGAAAAAACCTCACTCTTAAAGAATAGCTGGTTTTTGAAGGCCCTGCTTTGGGAAGGCATCCTCTGAAAAATTAGGTACCTACCTATGTAAGTACGAGGTACCTACTCGATGACCGCTAGATCAGTCTCGCGGCAGTCTGGCGTCACAAAAACGAATGAATGGCGAAGAGGAAGACGAATCCCTATCTTCAATCCCTTATCATATCTTATCAGTCTCATCAATCTCTAATCAGTTTACCACTCGAATAATTATTTTGGTTTGGTTCCTACCTATTCTGTGTCATTTTTCTTTTGTTTTTATTGATTCGTTATAATTTAATACACTTGATATTCATTTTTATACCAACTTTGATATATACCTATTATATATGAAGGGTAAGGGGAAAGAACAGGAAATGTCCATTTTTCCCAAAAACAAGCTTAATAGCGCATTTTGTAGGAATTCAAAGGTACTAACCGTATTGTGAAACTCCAAGGGGAAAAAAGTATAAATGTCGCACTGAGAAGCAACGAAAGATTCGATGTAAGGGGAAAAAACATAGAGTTTAAAATACAAAACCTGCTTTTTCTCTAAAAGTACCAACTTTTTGTGACATTCCTCGTTCCTTCCCCTTACCCTTAAATAACAAATAAATACCTATACCTATTGTTCATTTCATAGCGTCCCGCTTTTGAATTTTGGATATCTGGTCACCTTACCCATAGATCTTGGTGACGTTCTTATTTACTTCCCGTTCTGTAACATTCATGACACGATTTCGTGACACACATCACACTCTCAATCTCAATCTCATTCTTAATTCATTCCAAATTTTGGATACAAATTGGACGTTTGCCGGGAATTTGAGTTGTTTGCTGGGGAAAAGAAAAAAAAAACAGAATTGTACCCTGCATTCAGAGTGGAGCTGACTTACCGGCAACGCACACAATGACTGGTGAGAACAATACCACAATAGTAGCACTGACAGTAGCATCTGAAAATAGAGGACTAGGGACGAGCCTTCACTGCCAACAGTCAACGGGTGATGTAATATGTATGAGTTTCCCTTCGACTGTTTGCACCCGAGAAAAGCCACCGCTGTATTACCATTTGAATTGTTTTTCACCTGAACAACGAATTTATACAGTTTGCGAGGCAGTAAGAGGAGAAATTGCCCGCCAAATCAAAATCTATTATAGATTGGAGTACAAACTCGGCCATAATTGCGGATGACGCTTTACCACTGTCAGCAGTTGTTGAAAACAGCGTCGAATTTATTTTTTAGGTACAAGCGAACAGGAAAGGTGGAATACTGTATTTACCTAGTCGACAATATTAGGTAAATATACCGAAAATAAATAACATCACTAGGGGGCTAATACTCTGTCAAAGAAAGGGGTTTCAAAAATAAGTTAGTAGGTTGCGAAGAGGATTTTTTGCTATGCTTGATTTTTGAACGGGTTTTAACAACTACAGCGTCAGGATGGATAAATTCTGTGAAGAACCGAGTCAGTTGTAACGTTCAATTGGCCCATTGCGTTATGGATGAAATGGGTTAAGCAAACATTTCGCTTGTTGAAGAACTGCTTCACTATTTTCAACTGGAAATTTACTGGGTTTTCAATAATGAATTATCACGGAAGCCGACTAATAAAATAACCTTTCCATAGAAATAGCGTTGAAACGCTCAGCAAGTCCATTTAGTCATGAACGGAATAGAAGAGCAAAATTTTTGCTTGATGTAAATTTGAAAATAATTCGCGATGTTTGCTCCAACATTATTTCACAAAAAAGCTTTCTGATTTCCAGCAGTGAAAATTTACACTTAACAGGTACCTACAATAAATTATTGAATTTATAAGGCGCAATATTTTTCCCTCATTTATTTCAATATCAGTTCAGCTGCTGATTTCAGCCCATTGAAAATGTTACTTAATCCTCTATCTAGTAGAGAACAAAGCTTCTGTCACGTAGTTGAAGTTTATCAGTTTAAGGTGCGCTCACGTTCTGCTACCACGTACAGTATAGAAAATGTGTTTAATAGGTACCTAGCGTTTATAACTAAAAGCGTTTGTAGGGTTTTTATTGACATTTCAGCATTGTTATTATTTTAAAAAACAACAACGCAATTTCTAACGTAAAGGGTTTTGTTGGTTTTTGTTGTTGTTGTTGTTGCTGTCGTCATTTATGATTTTTTCGTATTTGCCAATGTATGATGTTGTTGCGATCGTTGTTTTTTTATGACATTTTGATGCAAGTTTGTTGATACAATTCATGTTGTTTTGTTTTTTGTTTGCTGCTGCTGTTGTTGTTGTTGTTGTTGTTGTTGTTGATAATAACCATGCTATTGATGTTGTTATTGTTGTTGTTGTTAATTGTAGTAGTAGTTGCTGTTGCTGTTATTATTGTTGTTTTTGTTCTTGTTTATTGTTTGTTGGTTGCTGTTGTTGAGTGACTGAGTAAAGAGATTTTTTCCAACTTGGCTACTTGTATAGAATCTATTAGCGGCTCCGCCTTTACCATCAATGCCTGTCCAATCTCGAATATTGTGTACTGCCCCAGCACAACTTTCCTAGTGCGACAGGAAGTCACCGCCTTCTGCACTTCCCTCCAAAACCCTTTCAACAGGGACAGGCGAAAATCGTGACTTGAATGGGCTTGCGGGCTTTGTCGCTAAGCTTCCATTGTGGACTTTGCACGAGGTGGGGGAGAAATTCGCAAACTAGGTAGGAGGGATATTTGTGGAAGGGAAGCGGGATACTTTGGAGCGGCGGCGGGGAATTTTGAGTGATGAGAATGGGAAGGTAGGGATTTCGAAGGGTGGGGGAAATTTATTGAACGCAGGGAGGAAACCATTCTCAATTAAGATTCACGAGCCTCTATAAATTATCTCAAGATTCGCCCGCTGAAAACGGTCTTATAGAAGTTGTATACAGAAATAAACATATAGGCACGTAATTTGAAGAAAAATCTAATTGGAATTTTTTCCATTTTTCCAAACGGAATAAGTATGGACTGGCCAACCATCCTGATAAATCCAAAATTCGGCTTGTGTGTTGAAGGGTGAGATTGAGCTGGAAAACTAATGATTGCACTTTCACACGGTCCAATAGTGAGCAGGGGCGTATTTAATGGTGTGGAAGAACGAATTTTCGCCAACCTACGTTATCTCTACAGCCGCTGGGTCCTGTGACTATTCGTTATTGCCATATCCCGCCGCCCTCTAACGATTTCCCGTCAAATGAACAATGAGGACGTTACAATCACTTTTGTTTGCAGGTCGAAAACGAGAGTTTGATTTAGATCTATGGCGAAGATTCGTTCGAAAGCGTCTCATTTTTAGAAAACCAATGGAGCGTGGATGAGGTACAATAACTCATTTTTGGTCTGTGAAATTTCGGACCGAATTTATGATATTTGAACTGATTCAAAGCCTTAGCAGAATATAGAAAACCCAAAAAACCTGCTCGAATTTTGAAAATTTTCTCAAATTTGAAATTTGAAAATTTTGAAAATTTTCTCAAAAAAATCGACTACGCAAAACGTTTGGTGAAAAATAATCACTCGTTTCCCAAGCAGTCATCAGTATTTGGTCAGAAACGTTCAAATCTATTCATTTTTGTATCCGTTTAAAAATTAAACTAAATAGGACACTATAAAAGTGGCAATACTGGATTGGCAACGTTTTGATACTTTTAGAGGAATGAAATTGAGAGTAGTAAATGAAATTGATAAAATAAGGATAAAACAAAATGGTATTTTTTCGAAATAAATAATTGAATATTGGTCCGTCTAAAATTCGCAGAAAGTTGTCAAGAAGCTGGAATTTTACTCTTCAGTTTATGATCTAGGATGACAGATCGGGCGAAACGTGATGAATTCTCGATAGGTTCACGAACAGGTTTTCCGGAAAATGTTAGAGTCAAAAATCTGTCTTCATCCTACACCTGGATATGACAATGACGTAACGTGGAGCCTGGGTCGGGCAAAGACGGATTAAAGATAACCCTAACCTCGCCAGTGTTGATGAAATCTTGATAAATTCCTCCTTTTTGACTTTTATCAACCCATAAAAAATTATTATCGGCATTTATCGCCTTTCGTATGTTGCGGTTGTTGAAAGAATACCAATGCTTCCTCAAAATGTCCATTTTGTGAAAATCCCTGAAGGGATATTAAAATAAAATCCAAAACTTCCGAAAAGACGTTTTGTAAAACGTTGAAAAGTAATAAAACATTTCTTAAATTTCTATAAAACCTAAAAACTTTAAAGCATTTAGAGATTCGAAAAACTTCGGGAAAATAGGGAACGTCACATATCCGTCAGATTATTCTACTCAGCCGTGGCCTGACCCAGTGACTGAATGGCCTGAACGCCATTGGTTGACCTACAGTCTCAAACTGCCGGATAGTCTGGTTCAACTTGATACTGCGAAACTCCCAATATAGATGGTAAATTATACAATATAGATTTCGCAAGGGAGAAAACTTGGGAATTTTAGGATCAGGTGAGAAGATTTCAGTTTTGAAATAGCAACACCACAATTTCATGGAATACAATAATAATCAGATTGCAATTCAACTTGCAAGCAGTTGCTATTCGGTTATTTTTTAGCAGGGTACTCAAAAACGTTCAAATGTCAAAAAAGTCATAATCTCAAAAACAGTTTTTTGGGGTTTTCGACCCTTTAACATTTTTTGAACGTATTCCCCTGACAATATGCCTAAAGTTGGAGCAAACCACAACTTTTAGGATTAACCGCGTCGAAATCGGATTAGTGGTTTGGTACGAAGTGGCAGGGTGAAATTTTGGCCAAACATTTCGTCCAGCCACTTCGTATTGAACCGCTGATCCGATTTTGACGAAACTAGTCTTGAAAGTTGTGGTTTGCTCCAACTTGAGGCATATTGTTCGGGCAATCCGATCAGAAAAGGTTAAGGGGTCCAAATCGGCATAGTATGGTCCATTTTCGGAAAAACGCAAAAACTCAATTTTGAAGGTGATGTTGTGGGTTTAGAATTTTTTGGGTAGTTTTCCCGGGTTTCTGTCTTGAATCACCATAGGATATGCGGTTTTCCGTAAAATTTTGGAAACATTTTATTTGATCGGTTTGGCTCAAATTTCTTGATGCGATTTCTCCTTTTTCGCGTTTTTCCCGGTTTGAGGGAGTTCTACTGAACCGTTTTACGACTGATTGTTGACACATAAAAAACTATTCTTTGACTCCTTAAAAAATTTTAAAATTTCAAAAAAAATATTTTTGAGTAGGTTTTGGGTGGGTACATGGCAGAAAAAATTGACAATTTTCTAAGCCTCTCCAAGACTGAGAAAAATGCAAAAAGCCGATTTCAAATGACAAATCCAAGGTATGAGCCTAGGAAAAATTTCAAAAAAATTATGGATTTAATTTCGGTTTTTTTGGTTCATTTTTCTTAAGAAATGAACCTTTGTAATCAGGTCAGGAAAAAAAATTTTTTAACACCCCCTGAAAATTTGTTGGTTTACGTTTCAAGGGGTGTAGAATCCGAATCTGCAATAAAAATTTTTTGTCCGTCCGCCGTACGCCGTACGCCGTACGCCGTGCGCCGTACGCCGTACGCCGTACGCCGTCCGCCGTCCGGGGTTTTTCAGGGGGAAGGAGTTATCGAAAAATTTTGAAATTTTTACCAAAAATCAAGTTCCGTATCTAGTTGGTCCTAACGTCTCGGCAGAACCCTACCTTAATTTTAAGGACAGTAAAACAGCTGTTGAAGTGAGAAAAAATTCGTGCTTTTCAGGAAAAAAACGCTGCTAAGTAGATCAGTGGCATGTGCAGATTAGTTTTCGGTATGTCCGAAGAACTCTGCAAATTTTGCACAGGGGTTCATTTTTCGATTGCAAAGACAAACCAGGAAAAAAATAATCATCCTCTTCGCTTGATAAATACTTACTTACCTATCCATCTTTTCAACTCAGGAAATCGTTTAATTCCGTCAAATTCATCATTTAATCTATTCTTAATCATCTTCATAATTACCAGAATAATAATAATTATTAAATTCTCTGAATAATGAAATTAAAAATGCCTCAAGAACGCTATAGGACCATTGTTGAAGCCTGACTCGCTCTCATGTTGCCAAGCGCAACTGGTCGTAGTGTGAGTGCGTCACCTTGTTGGTGTAATAGGCTAGTGGTCGTAAGTAGATCAATCAACCGTATCTAAGAGCCGAGGTCAAACTCTCAAATTTTTCCGATTTTTATTTTGCTGATTTGTGTAATGCGATCAGATTCTTTAAATTGAAGATATCGGGAGGACAGAAGTTTTGGTGGGCATTCCAACGAGTGGAAAACGAATTTTGTGGCTCGAGTAGTTTTCGAGTTATTAAGAATTGGGGAAAGTTTGAAAAACTCAAAAATGCTTCACTAAAACTGCAATAACTCCTGAACGGTTGAAGCTACCGGCGTGGCGATGGTCTCATTCGATTCAGCATAGAAAAATCTATAGAAAATGATACCTAACATGCCTATGTTGCAAATTTCCTTAAAACGACGAATTTTTTACGACTTCAACAGCTGTTTTACTGTCCTTAAAATTAAGGTAGGGTTCTGTCGAGACGTTAGGACCAACTAGATACGGAACTTGATTTTTGGTAAAAATTTCAAAATTTTTCGATAACTCCTTCCCCCTTAAAAACCCCGGACGGCGGACGGCGTACGGCGTACGGCGTACGGCGTACGGCGGACGGACAAAAAAATTTTATTGCAGATTCGGATTCTACACCCCTTGAAACGTAAACCAACAAATTTTCAGGGGGTGTTAAAATTTTTTTTTTCCTGACCGATTACAAAGGTTCATTTCTTTAGAAAAATGAACCAAAACAACATAGGCATGTGAGGCATCAATTTCTATAGATTTTTCTATGCTGAATCGAATGAGACCATCGCCACGCCGGTAGCTTCAACCGATTAGGAGTTATTGCAGTTTTAGTGAGGCAATTTTGAGTTTTCCAAAATTTCCCCAATTCTTAATAACTCGAAAACTACTCGAGCCACAAAATTCGTTTTCCACTCGTTGGAATCCCCACAAAAACTTCTGTCCTCCCGATATCTTCAATTTAAAGAATTTGGTCGCATTAGTTAAATCAGCAAAACAAAAATTGGAAAAACTTGAGAATTTGGCCTCGGCTCTTAGATACGGTTGATTGATCTACTTACGACCACTAGCCTATCACACCAACAAGGTGACGCACTCACACTACGACCAGTTGCGCTTGGCAACATGAGAGCGAGTCAGGCTTCAACAATGGTCCTGAAGAACTCTTGAGGCATTTTTAATTTCATTATTCAGAGAATTTAATAATTATTATTATTCTGTTAATTATGGAGGTGATTAAGAATATATTAGATGGTGAATTTTACGGAATTAAACGATCTGCTTCGTTGAAAAGATGGATAGGTAGTTATTTATCAAGCGAGGAGGATGATTATTTTTTGCCTGGTTGAAAAAACGTTTTTCTAAATACCCATCTAAAATACAAATTTATACTGAAATTATAGAAAAATAACAACTAAATTCTGTGTTTAAGGAGTACCGATATATCGTAAGGTTTGTCTTTGCAATCGAAAAATGAACCCCTGTGCAAAATTTGCAGAGCTCTTCGGACATACCGAAAACTAATCTGCGCACGCCACTGATCTACTTAGCAGCGTTTTTTTAAATATCTTTAGATATTATCGAGGCTATTTGTATGCAAATTTTGACTCGTACTATATGATGATAAACCTACCTACTCCAACTATTTGAACTTTATTTTCTGTGATACCCAGACGAATAATGTATTCATGTCACTAATCTACTTAGCAGCGTTTTCTAGGAAGCGGAGATTCAGCTGAACAAGAACTGTACGATTATTGAACGTGAAACGCACAATAATTAGATACGTACATCGTAATTTCCACACTTCTACTTTCCACCATGGGAGCCGTTGTACATTTACATGAATATCGAGCTGATCGTAATTAAATTCAATTATTAACTCGATTTAATTAGGCAGGAGTCACAAACGAATTGCCATTTATTGGATTTCAACAAAGGCAATTTTATTTGCGGCCAGTTGTTAATAAAATTCGCTATTTTGAGATTGAAGCTGAGCTAGATTACAATATTGAATGAGTTTGTAATTGAATGAGTCAGGTACCGAAAATTCGGGCAACATTTTTTATTGAATATTTTCATAAAAATTGTATAGGCTTTAAACACCAAAACGATGAGTGTTGAAAATTGCTTCAAATGCCAGTTTTCAATTTTAGAAAAGCATTCTCATTTTTTTCAAATTCTAAGATATCTGAAAATATGGTTAGGCGGTTACATTCATTATCACCTCCCCTTCCACTTCAACTTTCACTTTTCGTATTACCTTCACTTTCACTTTTCGATTCACCTTCAAGTTTCTCTCCATGTTTCACATTCAAGTTCAGATTCACTTGCAACGTTAGTTTTACTTTCACCTCTAGTTTCTTTTCAACATCAATCTACTGCAACTTGAGTTTCATTTTCAACTTCATTTTGAATTTCATCTGCAGTTTCATTTTTATTTCCAGTTTTATTACGAGTTTCAGCCCTCGATTCGGCATAACTTCAAGTTCCACTTCAACTCTCACTTATCGTTTCACCATCAAGTTTCACTTCATGTTTCACTTCATGTTTCACATTCAAGTTTCTATTTCAACTTCAGTTTCTCTAGCAACTTTAGTTGTACTCTCACCTTTTGTTTCACTCGCAACTTTAGTTTCACTTTTACCTTCAGTTCCACTCTCAACTTCAGTTTGACTTTCAACTTCAGTATTTTCGGCAACTTCAGTTAAACTTTCACTTTCAGTATTTTACTTCCAACTTCAGTTTGACTTGCAATTTTAGTCTTTCTTGAAACCTAAGTTTCACTAGCAATTTCAGTTTCTCTCTCATCATCAGTTTCACTTTTAGTTTCAGTTTTACTTTAAGGTTTGGCCCCAGATTCAGCCTCACTTTTACTTCCTCTTCAACCCTCAACTTTTTGATTCATTTTCAAATTTTACATCATGTTTCACTTGCGACATTAGTTATACTTTCACCTTCTGTTTCACTTGCAACTTTAATTTCTCTTTCAACTTCAGTTTCACTCTCAACTTAAATTTGACTCCCAACTTTTGTATTACTGGCAACTAATTCAAATTTCACATCCAGTGTTTTACTTTCAACTTCAGTTAAACTAGCGATTTTAGTCTTTCTTGCAACTTCAGTTTCATCTTTAATTCCAGTTCAGCCCCAAATTCTGCTTCAATTTTACTTTCCCTTCAACCTTTAATTTTTTGGTTCATTTTCAAAGTTCACTTCACGTTCTATTTCGAATTCAGTTTCATTTGGAAATAGGTACTCCAAGTGCAAAAAATATTCTCGAAATACTCGAATTTTTCTAAATGCTCGAAATACTCAAACTCGTACGTAATATTGCGGAAATGCAGATAATTTGAATTGTAAAAAATGATTCATAAATGAGCTGTTAATTCGCAATTTGACATTTCGACCCGTCAATTCCGGCGAGAAATTCCGGCAGAAAGGAAAGCCCGGCTCCTTTACCTGAGAGATGTATTCGCCTCATAACTCACTGACGTTTTTCCTCGGCCACTAAGCTTGCATTTACTTCTAATGGGCTCATAAACAAGGTAATGGCGGCCTGAATTTATTCCACCGCCTCGCAGATAGCTGAATGGAACGTTTTCAATTTATTTCTCCGGGAAAAACCTCGTAGGCGGGAAACTGGAGGGAAATAAAACGCCAACGCTTATTGGCCAGACGAGGAGTCGAGAAAAATAAGCGGGAAAATTGAAACGTTAATGTTGAAACGCAACATGTAGGTAGATCAAGGAACCGACTCGGGATTTCTATTTATGAGTAGGTAACTAACAAACGATGTTTTGGAATATGAGCACCCCATTTTACCCATTTGAGAAATTGAAGAGTTATCCTTCAAAACTGCATATATCCACTTTCGAGTTTTGTCGGTATCGATTTCGTTTTTCGATTTCGATTCATAGCAGTTTACAGCTTATAGGTACAAGCAATCGAAAATCGAAAAAACGAAATCGATATCGACATAACTCGAAAGTGGATGTATGCAGTTTTGATGGAAAACTCTTTAATTAGTCAATGAGGAACATGCATGAAATACGAAATCCATTTTTCCGCCAGAATGGTGCTGTTTAGAATGCGAAAATGATGTAGTGATGGTCTGCAACGAAAAAAACGCTGCTAAGTAGATTAGTGACATGGGTACATTATTTGACTGGGTATCTAAGAAAATAAAGTTCAAATAGTTGGAGTAGGTAGGTTTATCATCATATCATTTGTGGAGTAATGGTCAATCGTGAATTCAATTATGCCGAAAAGGTACGTTTTCACAATGATGAATAAATAGGTAGGTATAAAAAGAAAATACCTGGCGGCTGCTTTCAAAGAAATATTTCCTGAGGCCTGGCGGCAAGAAGGCAGCCATTTTGTTAACCGCGTTAACAGGTGACAACTGTTATCAAGATCCGCCCCATTAACATAAGCTGTCCAATCCCAGCTTCACACTTTCAGTTTCTAATAGCCGAATCGCATTTTTGCAGTTCTGAGCCAATAAACGACGAAAGAGCCGGTAGGGGTAGGGGAAGTCCCCTACTTCCCCACCCTACCAAGATCAAGGGTGGGAATGTTACAGCCGCCATTTCGTATTCCTCACGCCTTGAACCGATTGGAACATGGGCCGTGAACCCAAGAAAACTGCAAAACCGCAATTTCAGCAGTGTCACTGCCCCCAAAATTGACCCTGTTGACCAAAATCTCGAAAAAATGCCAAATTTCATGTTTCATAGTCAATATCTAAAGATTCCCGCCAAAAAACCCCGAAGTCAAATCCATCATTTTTTTGAAATTTTTCCTAGGTTAGGACCTTGGATTTTCCAGCTGAAATCGGTTTTTTGCATTTTTCTTAGTCCTGGAGAGTTGTAGAAAATTGCCAATTTTTTGTGTCATGTACCTGCCCAAAACCTACTCAAAAATATTTTTTTCGGAATTTTAACATTTTTTTTAAAGGGTCAAAAAAATATTTTTTGTTTAGGTCAAAAATTAGTCTTTAAACCAGTTTTTGATTACTAAACCCCAATCTATTTTGACTTACAGGGAGTGAAAAATGTGTAAAAACCTTCAAGGAATCCAACGAGCTCAAAAAATTCAAAATCGGTTCAGTAGGACTCCCTCAAATTGCCAAAAACGCGAAAACGCAGAAATCGCATTAAGAAATGCAAGCCAAACCGATTCAAAAACAAAATTTTCGAGTTTTTTCGGAAAAACCACCCTATCTTATGGTAAATCAAGCGAGAAACCCGGGAAAAATACTCAAAAAATTCTAAACCCACGGCATCACCTTCAAAATTGAGATTTTGTGTTTTTTCAAAAATATACCCTAATTATGCCGAATTGGACCCGTTAACCTTCTCCGATCGGATTGCCCGGACAATATGCCTCAAGTTGGAGCAAACCACAACTTTCAAGACTAATTTAGTCAAAATCGGATCAGTATTTCAATACGAAGTGGCTGGACGAAATTTTTGGCCAAAATTTCGTCCGTCCACTTCGTATCGAACCGCTGATCCGATTTTGGTGCGGTTGGTCCTAAAAGTTGTGTTTTGCTCCAACTTGAGGCATATTGTCAGGGGAATCCGATCAAAAAATTTTAAGGGGTCGAAAACCCAAAAAAACTGTTTTTGAGATCATGACTTTTTTTACATTTGATCGTTTTTGAGTAGTCTAGAGTTGATTCAGAGGATTCCCTTATAGGAGGTGCACGTCACAGGAAAATTTGCTAAACGCTCGTTTTTTTTTTTTTTGAAATCGGACCACTCCTTCTATGCGTTTTGCTGCTGACGGCGTACGGCGTACGGCGGACGGACAAAAAATTTTTAATGCAGATTCTTGTTCTAGAACCTCTGAAACGTGAAAGAACAAATTTTCAGGGGGTGTTGTAAAAAACTTTTTCTTGATCAATTACATAGGTACATTATTTCTGGAAATAATGTACCAAAACAACAACTTTTTCCCTGGTGAAAAACGCTAATGAAAAGGGCCCTTTTGAATGTGGCGGGTGAGCCGTATGACGTCACTGCGCGGACGTGACTGCACGTAGTTCCTTAAAGTAACGGCAAAAAATCCGTTATCGCCGTCCTATCACTATCGCAACACACATGAACTGGGATGAGGTTGCACTGGTGTTCACAGGGAGATGTGTAACCTTGCGGCTGACCATTTTCCCGCTTGACTTCAAATCTGCGATTTTCACTTAGCCTCCCTCCTCTTTTAATTACCTCTTTTCCGAACCGTCATCCACCATAACACCATTTTCGAAGCCTAACAAGGAATATTATGGCGAAAAAACCGTTCATTTTTTTCATGCATGTTCCTCATTGTTGAAGAATGGCCTGTTATTATTATAATTATAATAATAATTAATTATAATTATATTAATATAATAATATCATTATATTACAATATACTATATTATTAAATTTATTTAATTTATATTTATTATATTATTTATTATCATTTAATTTATTATTTTATACATTCGCCGTGCCGGGATGGAAGTACTGCGCGTTCTTTTGGTCGGTTTTTCATACGAATATAATTAATTGTTATTACGAATGTTATCCCAATTCCAATGAGCGGGATAACATGTCTGCTTGTCTGTTTACGCCAGTCGACCGTATGTTTCCTACCTGCCCACGGACGGGGGCTAATGGAGAGACAACACGGGCTAATGAGACCCCGTGCCCCTCATTGGCGAACCAGGACGTATTCCACGGACATGTGGAGATCCGACGTATCTTAACTTTTAACAGGCCAGTGTTCACATTGCTTAAATTGCGGCGGAAAATTCGCAATTTTATCAATTTAATTTTTTTCGTATATGAGAACTCCTAATCGAATATAAGGTTTTTCATCTATATCCTAGAAAAATGTTAAACCAATGGGGTGTAGATAACATACAACAATTCCATAATTGGATACGTACAATTTGGCCATATTGTGACTAATTTTGAGGCTGTTTAGGCCGAACATATCACAAAACTTACTATGCAAATTTCAAAACACGCCTAGAATCAAAATACGTCAAGTTATCTTAATATGGAAAATACCCAAATATTCTGCAAGGTAAACCCAGATTTTAAGACCTAGAATCGGTTCATTTTTATGGCGAAAAAAAGAAAACACTAAAAATGCAATTATAATATATTTATATAGGGGAGGGATGACTAATACGGCCAAAATCACATTTTTCATAATTTTCTTGGGTTTACGGCTAAAATATGGGTTTTAGGCAAAAACGTCACGAGTATGAAAATGCCGGACCTTAAATTCCCTGCCAGATGCATCCCTTAACAAAATTTTCAACCCCGATTTTTCGACTCGCAATTCAAAAGAGAGGATTATTGATTTTGAAGGTGATATCGTTGGAAGTTTTTGAACGCTTCTAAGAGTTAAGAATTTGTTGGATGAACAACTTTAAACATTAAAAGACCATTTTTTGACACCGGAGATAAAAATGTTTGCATACTGCCTTTTCAACCTGATATTTACTTTCTGCTTCACAGTGGCAGCACGCGTTAAAAATTAGCCCGAAATTTTTCGAAAATACCGCCGCATTGTGCGCCGGAGGGCCGCAATAGCGGCATCAATGTGAACGCGGCGGCATCTCTCAGCCAAACAAGTCACAAAGTCACGTCCTTCCAGGTTGCTGAAGGCTTGTTTTGCTCAGTTTCACTCCCCCCGCTCGTTTGGGTCCTGCTGACCTCAGCTGACACCTTTCACGTATGCCTATTTATTTTACATGGACAAGCTGAACGTGAAGGGAACGAATATCAAAGGTCGAACGAGTCGGCAGAATCCGAAAGACGTGGGGTCCAGATGGGGAAAAATATATTCCTTCGGAAAAGCCTGAATATCATGAGTGGTCGTGTTGATAATATTTTATATTAATTTACTGAAATAAATAGAATTGAATAAAGTCTATTATATGAAAGTAAATTTTATTATACTAACATAAATTGTACTAACATATATTTTTATCCTTATTATTTGATATTTGGATCACTTTTTTTTTATATTAATAATACTATTATATTTTAAATTTATTACATAATATGTATATTATACATACCTATCGTAACTCATGATATGAGTTGAATATATTATATTCAATATTTATTATAGGTATTTAATATTTTTTATATTTAAGATTTATTATATTTCACATTTATTGTAGCTATTTAATACTAACATACCTATACTTAATTATATGAAATAGGTAAAATATTTTTTAATAGGTAGGTACCTACCAAAGTAATGGTGTTTTTTTATCGTATTCTTATTTATTTTCTTATAATGTATTTTTGGGTCGATAATAAAATTATGGTACCTGTGTCGAAGGTAGGGGCTTACTGTGGAATTCTGCTTCTTCCAGAAATTTTTTTTTGATCCACCACCTTTCAGGTACATAAAAATATCACCTCCACGGTACCATATTTCGGGATCAATTCATCCGAATTCTTTAGTATTCCCCTAAAGTATCCTTGTTTGCTCCCGGGTCGTCCATCGTCGACAAAATTACATCTTTTCTCGCTCGGAAAAAGGGGTTATCCGAGAAAATGCGATATCTCCAAGTGACACGTGGAAATGGCCAGGTGGTAGTGGCGTTTTCGTGGAGTTCGACTCGTGTGTGCGTTTTCGGAGGGGTTTCTATTCAGGGCCAAGGAGACGGGGAAAATTCCACCTTCGCAATGTTACACGTGGATCCGATATTAGAAGCGATCCATCTTGCACGGGTAGCTGGTTCCAGTGTTGCCAACCGTTCGAAAATCCCCCGAGTTCGAAGCATGCTCGAATATCCCAACTTTATTAACATTATGAGTTTGAAAATTGAAATTTCGCATTGGTATATTGCTACCTAAATTACAGCTTGAATAAATTACACTTTCTTAAGATGCTTATAAGCAAAAGCTCCTTGAGGATGTCAGGATTTTATATTTTTTGCTTCATATCCGAGAGAGGATTTTATCCAGCTTTGCTTCCTATCCTCGTTTATCGGCTCGACTATCGCAATGCAGTCGATATGCAGTTATGAAGGAAAAGAGGAGAACCCGATTTCAAAAGTTCTTCACTGTCGAGCGCTAAAAACAACGGACCATCTCAAACTGCAATTTTTTTTATCCAGATTGCGTAGGACCGTCAGTTCCTTCTATTAGCCTTCAAATTGAGTTCGACCCAATTAAGTTCTTTCGCCTTTTTCCCTTATTTGCCCTACGCTATTCATTAGCTCGAAAACTCACTCAACGTCGAACATCATCGTTTTAAGTACACGCTGCTAATATTGTTGTGCAGCGCGAACAACAGTGCCGAAGGAAGAAAGGACACAAGGAACAATTACGTTCAGAAATTGTTCTCTCGAAACTCCCCGGCCTTTATAGGCTGGAAAGGGTTCGCCAACTTTTCGAAAGTTCCGCCCCTCAAAAGCGACAGAAGGGAAATGTTCGAAGACGAAGCAACAAGAATATCCGATGTTGTTCATTTGTTAAAGCGAAGAGCGTCGCTGATGAACATCTTTGAACCGTCGTTCTTCAATATTTTTATCTACCAGTGATAATCTCACCATGTTAAGGCGTCCCAGGCGACAAGATGCATTAATTTGGAATTTTCCTGTCATGAAATCTCATTTTGCCCCGAATGAGTGGCGAGGAATTTGATTTTGAATCGTGACGTCACCATCAGAAGACAAACTTGTTGAGTAATAATATAAAGAAATTAATAAATTAATAAAGCATTAAATTTATTTAAATATAAAATATATAATTTTATATTTCGATAATTCAAAACAACAATAATTATTCGAATTCCGATTAAACAGGGTATTATGTAAAAGTTTTTTCTGAAGCTCCGTCCCAATTCTCGATTTTAGGACGATTCCAATACTTCCATTTACTCTGTAAATATGAAGGTAAAAATTAAAAAACCTTTTTTTAATTTTTTTTTTTGAAAAAAGGGGGTTTTGGAACCATATTTTTAAAAAAATAATCAATTTAGAACTACATTGTTTTTGGATCGATTCGGGAAATCGGTTTTTTACTTCCATATTTACAGAGTAAATGGAAGTATTGTGATCGTCCTAAAATCGAGAATCGGAACGGAGCTTCAGAAAAAACTTTTTCTTATACACATCTACTCAGAATCACTTCCTGAACAAGTGTCTGTGTGTCCGTGTGTCCGTGTGTCCGTTAGTCCGTTAGTCCGTTAGTCCGTTAGTCCGTCTGTCCGTCTGTCCGTCTGTGGTCATTTACAAAAATGACCGTAACTCCCTCAATTCTTAACCTTTTTTCAAATTTCTTGAAGTGAAATGTTTGTCTCGGCAAGACCTAACACCCTGTTCAATCGGAATTTGGATAACGCACAGTACTTCCGATATATTTGCAATTTTAGTGTTTTCTATTTTATTTTTTCCCGGCCACAAAAATGAACCGATTTGAGCGTTCTTGGTCTTAAAATCTTTGTTTTACCTTGTAGAATATGTGGATATTTTTTATATTCCAAAAATGTGACGTTTTTCCATTTTTGGCGAATTTTGAAATTTGCATAGTGAGTTTTTTGATATTTTTGACCTGAACACCCTCAAAAGCAGTCAAAATATGATCAAATTGTGTCCCAATTTTACGTTTCAAAATATGGAAGTATTGTGTGTTATCTACGCACCACTGGTTTCAAAACGCTACCGCGTCCCCAGTAATCCTAATCCTTGTCTAAGGGCCTGGCACAAGAAGAAATTTTAATACGCCGGATTTACACCGGATCGTAATTACGTTTGCAACTTCCAAGTGAAAGTGAACTCGACTGTTACCTATGCAGGAGTTCACCTTTCAGGCTGAGAACGGCTAGTAACAACATAGGGATCCACCGTGTTTGTGCCTTGCGGCATGGCTTGCTACTCTATCTAATATTACATTTCGCATCTCCCATAGGGCGCAGGTTTGTTCACATGGCGCGGATTTTTCGAAATTTGCGAAATTTTCAAGGCGCGAAATTTTTTCCGATTCCAAAACGCAAGTGGGTACTCATTAAAATCTGCGAAGAAAAAAATTGTTGGGCTATTTTATTTATTATTATTTATTTGTTGGGCTAAACGAAGGGCTATTTTATTGCGACGAGTGATGAAGAATATCCGCAGAATCCCACATTCTTTTATTTCATAAACGTTACCCATCGTACCGACTATTGAATCTCGAACAAAATATCGAAAATTCCGAAAAAATTCCTTACTTTCAAAATTTTTTACACCCTTGAATTTCCGCCGCACCGTGTGAACGGCGCTATCCCCTGCTAGTATTTAGCGCTATCCGCTTTCCCAAGCCGGGCGGGCCGAGTTGGAAAGCCGCCGGCGGCACTTGTTATTTATGCGTTTACCTCTATTAGAGCGAAGGCTTAGTACGAGGAATTGCCTCTGATTATTAGAACAAAGGCAAAGGAGAGCTCTAAGGCCTCTTTAAATTAAACTTTTCAGACCCTTTATAACGCCTTTGTCTTCATGCAAATCGGCCGACAAGCTTTTTCAATCTTCCGATGCGCGGAATACGTGCAATTTTCAAAATCCAAGGCGACCCGTTGGCCATCAAATTGCAAATTTACGTGCAACCCTAACTTCAAGACTTTTCTGCAATGAAGGCTTTGCATACACGATTGGTCAATGCAGTAATTACAATAATTGTAAATAATTAATTGTAATAATTAATAATAAAAATTATTAAAATAAATTTTAATTTTAATAATTTTATTTTTTTTATTTTATTTAATTTTTAAATTTTAATTTATTAATTAAATTTTAATTAATAATAAAAATTATTAAATAGTTAATAATTAATTGTAAATAATTATTATTTAGGTACCCCGCAGTGCGCGAAAAATGATTTAAATAATGAAATGAACGAATGAATGGATAAAATTGGCAAATGAGTAAGTGGATGAATGCAAAATGAGTAAGTTAATAAAGGAATGAGAAATCGAGTGAATAAATAAATGTGCGGATAAGTGAAAGCATGAATGAATAAACGTAGGAATGAATGAGAGA
The DNA here is from genome assembly GCA_036186465.1 of Nesidiocoris tenuis. Classification (NCBI taxonomy): domain Eukaryota; kingdom Metazoa; phylum Arthropoda; class Insecta; order Hemiptera; family Miridae; genus Nesidiocoris; species Nesidiocoris tenuis. Next base: position 5,915,843 of record AP028923.1, read on the forward strand.
ATGAGTAAATGAATGAATGAGTAACGAATCAAATGAATGAATGGGAAAACAATTCATCTAATTAATTCACGAAGAAAGGACTAAAAAATTAATTAATTGATGAACATGAGTGAATGAGCAGGCACCTCCAAAAATGACTGATTAAATGAACTGATGCTGAATGAATTGATGGAAAAATGAGTGAATGAATCCATGAGTAAATGAGATAATGAGCAAATGTCCTGAACAATTGTTGAGAAAAATGATGCAAGTTTTGACTCTAACTTGACGAAATGAATGGATAAAGTTGATTAACTCGAGTGAGGATTATTGTGCACAATGCACGATGGTACATTCATTACTTCCATATTTACAGAGTAAATGGAAGTATTGTGATCGTCCTAAAATCGAGAATCGGAACGGAGCTTCAGAAAAAACTTTTTCTTATACACATTTACTCAGAATCACTTCCTGAACAAGTGTCTGTGTGTCCGTGTGTCCGTGTGTCCGTGTGTCCGTGTGTCCGTTAGTCCGTTAGTCCGTGTGTCCGTTAGTCCGTCTGTCCGTCTGTGGTCATTTACAAAAATGGCCATAACTCCCTCATTTCTTAACCTTTTTTCAAATTTCTTGAACTGAAATGTTTGTCTCGGCAAGACCTAACACCCTGTTCAATCGGAATTTGGATAACGCACTGTACTTCCGAGAAATTTGCATTTTTAGTGTTTTCTATTTTATTTTTTTCCGGCCACAAAAATGAACCGATTTGAGCGTTCTAGGTCTTAAAATCTTTGTTTTACCTTGCAGAATATGTGGATATTTTTTATATTCCAAAAATGTATCGTATTTTTATTTTGGGCGAATTTTAAAATTTTAATTGTGAATTTTTTGATATTTTTGGCCTAAACACCCTTCAAAGCAGTCAAAATATGATCAAATCGTGTCCCAATTTTACGTTTCAAAATATGGAAGTATTGTGTGTTATCTACGCACCACTGGTTTTCAAATTGAAGCAAGAAGTTGAATTATAATGCTTCTTCATTAAATTATATAGCGCAACTATAACGCTTTGTGACAACAGGGAATAAAGGGTTCTGAGCTAAAACACTTACATAAAAAAAGGGAATTTTTTCAGAATGGCCCGGTACGGTTCTTTATTCATCAATCTTTCATCTTCCGTCTCCCTCGCTGATATTTGCAGTGTCCACAAACGGAATAGGTTACACGCCTCGAGCCCGAGAGATTCGCTAATTATTCCATAAAGCATTCCGGGTAACTCGGAGTGAAATTTTTTAATTACATTAGTCCTCTTTCGAGTCTTGTCTCAAATATTTTCCCGGGATGAATCGCTATTTTTTGCCTTGATGGTATGAAATTGAACGTCATTTACGCTTAAGTTTTTTCGGGTAGGATTCTGTAAAAAGGGTCAAAGGTGACCGAAAACGTGAAAATACGGAGGAAAATCAGAATTTAGTGTCTTTTAAAAGTATTGGTCCAGAGCCTCCATATTATTATGATCGGGCTAGAATCATTTTCGGTCAATGAAAATGAAATTAAAAAATTAGCGCAAGAAAAATTTATTGAAAAGTGGAAATATGCTAAAGTAACCAGAACGCACCAAATATGTGTTTTGAAGCTATTTCTGTATTTTTGAAAAGAGAGAGTCTTTTGAGGGTTTAGAGGCTTTACTAACATCTAATGGGTTACTCGACATGATATGCCCAAACATGCAAAGACCCCCCCCCCAATATGTAAAATTCGATAAAAACTGGAAAACATGAAAATTTAAATTAGAAATGTTCTCTAGAGAAATCCGTTCTCTTATAACATCAAATTAAAGTGATAATCCACGTAAAATTAAAATAGGTACTTATGCGAAATCCCATATTTTAGTAATCAACAAAATAATTATTACTTTATTACTTTCGAGGGTTTTTATCCAGGCTCCACTTTAGCGCCACTGTGGATTTAGGTCGCATTTAATATTTTACCAGGCGGATTCCGCCGGGCTTTGTGGCAAACAATCAAACAATTGCAGCAAGAGGATACATGAGAGAAGACTCGCAACAATGGAAAGACGAGAGTTGTTTGGCCATAAATTATTTTCATATCAAAGGGCTGCATACTATCTGCCTACAAGGGTGTGTCGAATGATCTCAAAGGGAAATTAGCCTATAATGGAATGTTATGTACATAATATTTGCATATAGGTAAATATTGAAATTCTAGGCCTGATTACGAGCCCCCCGATCTTTTTTGGTCGAATTCCCCGACGCTACTCATCAAGCGGGGCTAATTTGAAGAAAATCGGTTCAGCGGTTCGGCACAAAGCGCTCTAGTTCAAATTTTGAGGACTGCACTTCTTAATGAACCGCTGATCCGATTTTGGGCATATTAGCATTAGTGGTTTGCCAAGACTTGATGCATATTGTCAGGGGATTGGAAGATGTTTGATGTCAATAACGACAAATCGCGGTTTTTGAAATGTTCTCCTTTTTTTGAAATTTTTTCATATTTTACGGAGGATAGTCATATTTTTGTTTAAGTACCAAATTGTATTCTACACCTTTAAAAACGTGAAGATACGATATTTAGAGAAAATAAACGTTTTTTCTGAAGCTCCGAACCAATTTTTGATTTTAGGACGACTAAAAAACTCCCATTCACTCTGTAAATATGGCGAATATGGTAAAAAGATCGCTTTAAAATATATTAAATATACTCCCAAAGTATAGATAATATTCTTATTCCTAAACTTACTATTCCATAGGAGGAATAAATGTAAGTAAATCCTAGTATTTTTTATATATAAACGATATATCTCCCAAGATATAAACATAAATCAATTATGTCCCAACATAATGATTGTTGTTAGAGAGATCTTTCCCAAAAGATCGCTTTAAAATATATTAAATATACTCCCAAAGTGGTAATGGTAATGTGGTAAATATGGAAGTAAAAATGAGTACCTAACAAAAATATTAATCTACAGGTTTGATGACAAATCCAGATATCACATGTTGGCTCGGCAGCTTGCAATTTCTCGTCTGTCTCCGCCGATATTTCCCCCAAGAAGGTTCGCTATTTATCTGTGCTGAGCCCTTATTCGCAGGAAAGGCCATGACTCACGACCTGCAGTCAATTCAGCTCCATCGTCAGCTCCGATCTCTCGCTGGAAGTGCTCGAGGAAGCGGAAACAGCGATAAAACCGCTGCACCAGCTTCACTATATGGCAGACATAGTGTCTACTTTTTATCATCCTCAAGGTCAGACATTAAGAAATAGGTCATGGACGTTGGGCACGAACAAGCAATTTATAATAAAAAATATTTCATTTTAAATTGTTTATTTATTAATTTGTTAATTGCAATTTACATAATTTGTTATCATTATTTCTTTATTTCATCTCTTATTTATTTATTCATTTTATCATTTATCATTTTTATTATTACCTACATAATTTTCTCAATATTTCAACAATTTTTCCAGAGGCCTTGAAACTGGCCGAATGGCTGGGTTAAAGAATTGCGGTTTTCCGGGAAGGTTGATTTTTCATGGAAGTAAAAAAAAAACCTCCAGCTGTTTGGGAGAAAAAGTGTTAAAACTGGACGGCGGACGGACGGATATTTTCTTTATCGTAAATTCGGATTCTTCAGCCTTTGAAACGTAAACCATGAAAATTTCAGGGTAGGTTAGAAAAAATGTTTTTCTGGGCAATTACAATGGCTTATTGTTGAAAAAAAATTTTAATGGTTTTGTTGAAATTGGCTTTCAACAAGGTAGATCTCATAAAAAGAAGAACCCATTGTTGCGTAGATAACACACAATACTTACATATTTCAATAGGTGAATTTATGACAAGATTTTATAAAATTTTGACTACCTACTCTGGAGGCTGTTTGATCAAAAATGTCAGGACTAACTATGCGAATTTTAAAACTCGACTAAATTCAAAATAGTACCTGTACTGTGATATGACGTAGGACCTACGTCGCGACGTAGGTCCTACGTCATATCACAGTACAAATGTTCAAATTACCAGATAATCCTTCGCATCTTTGGCAGCCGTTTTGTCCAAGTTTTCCCATCATTTTTTCCAAATCCGACTTCTACCCCATTCGTTCTTACCTCTCATTGTTCGTGGGGGATGCGATCCGTAATTATATCGGTTTTATTAGTTGGCCCCGAGCCACCAAGTCGAAGGGGTCCTATATTTCTTATCAGGAAGAGCCCACTGATAAGTTTCACTGCAGTGAAAGGGCGAAGAAGCTCGGGGAATCCATTCTTGTTTGATTTTCGCCCATCTCTCTCTTCCGCGTTATGAAAGGGAATGGAAATCCGCGAAAGGGAAGGAGAAAAATAGGTCGTGGAAAATCCTGACAAACACGAGATAGAATCAGACGTAGGCTCAGGGTTCCGATTGATTTATTGTATACGTCCATAGAGTATACACTAACAATAGTCTCTATCGGTTTGGCTGCGGAAAATATTTGCGGCTAAAGGATACACGTCAGTGTCTATGCGTTATGGAAATGGCGCTCCTCGAATAACCGATGGAACCCTTCGACACTACTGACAATACTGGAATCCTTCGAACCGCAATTCCACTAAGGATCAATGCTGAACTAGACTATACATAGGTTATCCTATACTAAGCTATCCTACTCTGTTATCCTAGTTAGGATATCCTATACTTTTTTTTCTTTTGATAAAATGAGATCATTGGATCACCTTTTCCAGATTACTCCCAATCACCTACCAAGCTCATATTGGAATTTTATATGGGAAAAATTACCAAAAATCATTTTAAGCAGAAAGTATTCTAATACATCAAAGGTCAGGACACTTAAGAGCAGACACCAAGTACAAGAAGTGTTATACACAGTGTTGCCAAGGTGAGGACGTCAAAAACCCTCGAGACAACGTCAAAAAGCCCCCAAATCCCCCCAAATGAGAAAAAAAACCCCAAAAGTTGAGGAGGAATTAAAAATAAACTATTTCACACAAAATAGGACCTATTTCCATATTATACTTCTACAATTTTAAATTGTACCTAGAACAATAAATTATTTAATACTAAATAATAAAAAATAAATAATAAAGTATTATTCTTTCCGACTTCCAATTTTATATACGAACCTTTAAACTTGACAAATTATTTTGACAACTGTAGCTCCCAGAGTCAGTCGAAACTTCAACATAAATCTCCTACAAGCCTTTACTTGAGTAACCAAATAGCTGTGCAGTCTTAGCTAGAATTCATCTGTTGTACTTAGCTGTTGTTTATTTATTTTTCAATTTTTTACCAATCCCTTCAACTTCCGTAAAAACCTCCAAGAAAACCCCCAAAAAATGTCACCCCAAAAATCCTTCTCGGGCATTAAAAACCCCCAAATTTGGGGAGAAAACAACCAACTTGGCAACACTGGTTATACAGCAGCAAAACACAATACAAGACTAGGGGAAGCTGCTATGATCACTAGCAGCGCTCCTAGCGGTGAACGATGAATTATCAAAATATCCAATAGCGCACACTTTTTCGCGTAATTTGAAAGTTATAGTGCTTCAAATTTCCTTCCATTTTCACTGGTCAAAAAACATGGTGTGAAAAATATCTCGCAAATCTTTCCAAATGACGAATTCTCCCAATCGAAACCCAAATTAAAACTAGATAAAGATAAAACAAGATAAATATCGGCGTGTAAACTACCTCGTTGTTGTTTCACATTGATATTCTGCTTGGAGTTGGGGCTGAATTCAAAATGGGGCCGAGGGCTCGCCGGAATTTCCCAACCGAACAGTCGAATGCGGATATCGTTATTTGACCGAACGAGCACCAAATCGAGTGCATAATTGGGACGAGTAGAATTCCGAATGGCGACGGTCGAACGGTTTTTGTCGAATCGTTATGTATCGAGGCATTTTGCAAAAGTGCAACATGGCCACCTAAATACATCGAGCCAAAGATGCCTATTATATTATTTCAGTATGCTCGACATGGCCGCTTTCCGGGACAACAAGACGATTAACACAGCAACAACAAGATGGCAGATATTCTGACGCAGATCGCGGACTCGGCATGTGGAAATACGGGTGTTACACAGGCGCAGTTCAAAGTTGCAATCTTCCCGAAAAATAAGGTAAGGGCCTCAAAGGATGTTTGATCAGGACGAAAATCGCTCAGAGACATCAGGGTACCCGCGCATGCGGACAAACGAACCGCGGGGGGAATTTCCGCCTTTTTCCCTCTGCTGTAGGGAAATTAGCGGCAAAAG